>QGOI01002030.1:12864-26461 GCA_003313885.1 Boletus sp. MG55 | reverse complement strand
ACATCGTGGACCCCGTCCCCGCGGACGAACGCGTTCCTCTCTGGATGTGGGGCTCAGTGTTGATTCTCAGCATTATCATCAGCTGTGTCGTGATGGGGGTTCAGTTTGGTCAAAACGTCGGGATCACGTTGTTGGGTGGGTCGACGCATATTCGGGAGGGGATGGTCGTAGATAACTGACATGCTCGGACAGCGATTGTCTTTGCGTTCTTGTTCAGTTTCATTGGGTGCGAGAGTTCGGGACGGACCAACATCAATCCCGTCACGTCCATCGGTGTGTGCTTGTTGTTATTGTTGTTATCATTGATCTTTGGAGACCTGGTATTTCTGACTCGCGTGGTAGGAAATGCGTCCCAGCTCGTGTTCGGCGGAGTGGCCAAAGGACAGCATTATCCGGTCAAGCGAGGGGAACTCCTCAACTCGCTCTCTGGTATGCTCGCGCTAGGCAAGTCTTGTCTCACGCTCGCTCGATGCGTCTCCTCATACCACTCTTTTCCCGTTTTCCTACAGGCGCAGCAGAACAAGGTATGTCCCCTTTTCATCCGATCACCAATCCAGTGTTTGATCCTCCCCTCCCACCCAAAATCAAAAAAAAAAAACGGAACAGCCGCCGACATGATCGGCGATCTCAAGACCGCCCATCTTCTACGGTCTTCTCCGAAAGCCGTGTTCGGAGGTCAACTGTGTGGCGCGATCGTGTCCATCTTCATGGCTGCGGGTGTCTACGTCGTCTTCTCGACGGCATATCCGTGCATCAACGATCTGGCGTATGCGACGTGCAGTTTTCCGACGCCGGACGTGCAGTCGTGGCGGGTGCGTGTCTGTTTCCTCTGTTTCCCTTTTTTTATGTCTCTGCGAGCGTGACGAACGCGTTCTGACGGGCGATTGGACAGGCCGTTGCGGTCGCAGTGTCGTCCCCGGCGTTACCCATCCCACCGTCCTCGGGGTACACCGCGATCGGATTGGGCATCGCTGCGGTGCTGTCGGTCGTGGCCAAGTACACGATCGTACCACCGAAATACCACGCGTTCGTCCCGTACGTCCCTCTCGTTTTCGTAATGCGTGTCGTTGCATATATTGACGGACGCGCGCGATTCCTTTTTCGTGGGATTGGATGCGACAGCAACTTTAACGCGATTGGGATTGGATTCATCATGAGTGCGTCGCATTCCCTGATTTCGATTTCGGACGGGACTGACGGAAACGAACAGATGTGAGCACCTACCCCCTCGCCATGTTTTTCGGGTCGACAATCGCGTTCGTGTGGCGACGCAGGCGAGTCGTCTTTCTCGTGTTGCCATTCACCTCTTGCTCACTTCTTCTTCCTACCCTCTTCCGCGCTCTATAGATTCTTCGCACACTACCAAACATTCTGTTTCGCGGTCGCGGCGGGTTTCATCGCAGGCGAAGGCCTCGGCGGGATCATCAATGCCGTATTAACGATTGCGGGCGTCAGCGGGGCCGTGTACGGGACGAGCGTGGGGTGTCCCGGGGGTGTCTATTGTGGGTGAAGCACGGACGTTACGTGGGATGAATTGATAAACGACGATGAGAATGATGGTATGATGGTATGAAGACCCTGATAACGATGTATGTATGTATCACCTTCTGGGTGCCAGACGACGAGATGTACGAATAAGAGCAGCAACCAATGAGGCAAATACACGCGACCGAGGTCCGACCAGTCAACGCTAACTCGGATCCGAACAGAAACGAGGGGGACGCAGGAATGTCTGCCTCCCGGAGGACTGCATGTAAAAGAAGTCGGACCGCATCCTTCGATGCTGCCAGTGGCATGACTTTCCTTCGTCCAAGGAAATTCTACTCTGAATTTTGCCCAGTAGACGGTTAGAATTTGCTTTCAAGCCAAGCAGTTTGTCGACGTGCTTGCCACTCACAGCAATATTCGCATACTAGTCGCCTGAAATCGGGAAGCGCTGTGTGGGCTTTCCGAACCCCTATCCTTCCACTCTCACTGATCCAAGTAATACATTGCGTGTACATACGTCGTTACAGTCTATCTATATTTCTTTCCTTTTCATCTCAACCCCAAAAATAATCAGCAAAAAATCCTCTTTTACTTAGCTTAAGTTGCCTATGTTTGACTGCCGCTGCTCGAACCCCAAAAAAACGGGCCGGGCTATCGACAAGCAAAGGTATTATATATTCTTACCTTCTCGCTCCAATGTGTCGGATAACATGGGGAGTTCGCTGGAGTAATGAGGTATCAGGAAGTGCACACGTAAGTACTCCGAAGGGGTGAAGAGGCAATATTATGGCAACAGTGATCAACGTGATCGTAAACCATCCGTTAAAATTCACCGCCGAGTTCAATACTCATTGGGCAGCAGACTGTCAGTTTCTTGTTGATCTCAAACGGTGTTCATATAATTGCGCCTTTAGTCTCCCGTAGGCAGCCCTTTAGGTAGGAAGACAGTCGTTCCTACAACGCCTGTATATACAAATATTTCAAGGCCCTTCTGACTCGGAAGTTCAAAGCTTCACGCTTTCAAGACTCGTCTAGTACGAGCAACCCAATCCTGAGAGTTTCCTTTACCAGAGTTTTCATGCACTCCTCTCCCCAAGCCTTGGCACCCTGATACCACGACAGGTTAGTACGATGTATCAGTAGAGATAGCTCACTAAACAACCCACATAAACTTGAAAGTGAATCTTTGAGCGCATTGTCCACATATGCACGTTCCTGCAAGGAGAAAAAAGAAAAGAAAAATGTCTGTAAGACCGTCTGGAAGCAGGGACAGCCATTGTAAATGTCTTACATGATGGTGACGCTTCGAGTTCCTAAGCATATGCTCTTAATAGCAATTTTCCCGTATTCCGTCCGTAGCTTCTTCTCCATGATACCCAAACTATGAAAAGAACAACTCCACGGGGGTGTTCGCACTTCCTTCGCTTCTGCCTGGCCCGCAAGCTTGGTGCTGTCATCCTGTTCCACTTCAGTGGGCATCATGCTTGCCGTCACAGCTACGAGATGGGGCAGACAAGGATTATGCAGATGTCTGTCAAAACGCTGCTGGAGTAATTTTGCAGTCATGATCAGTCTTCCCCTCTCGGTGCGTTCAGTCAATGGCCCCGCCATCGAAAAACCTGATGGCATCAAAGTGAAGGACGATATGAGATGTGTCCTCGGATTGACGGGCGGTTTCAAGTAGCGTTCGAGGGAGACACTGAGGAAAATCGATTCGAGTCAAGGATCATGCATCATGAACGGGAGTCAGAGAAATCCAACTTGGCGTTTGGTTAAAGATATTGCTTACAGTAACAGGTTAGTTGAAAAATCAACCTCGGTTTGTCCTTCAGGGATCGGATTCATCTTGAACTGTGCCAAACAGTGCGCGGCATGGAATAGTGTCGAAACGGAAATCCCAAGCTGTTTCGTCTTTGCAACGATCGCGGCCGTTTCAGACTCTGACGCAGTTATAATGTGATAGAACGGTGGGTCGGACATGTTCAATGGTTGGGATGGGGGAGCCAAGGTGTGACAAGGCTATGTTATGGTCCATATCAGTATCAGAGCGAAAAGGAACTACACGAATACTGGGATAAAACATACCGAAGTCCGAGACGCCTGCTCCCCAAACTCCTGCAAGAGCCTGGTCCCGGATGTGTCCCATTCATTAGACGGTCCCCCTGTCGCAGTAATCGGATCGACGGGAAGGTTCCTCCACTCTTCCGAAGGTTCGATTCTGATGTCCATGCCCTCACCAGACATCAATTCGCACATTAGGTTCAGTGCATGGTATGCGGGCCCCGCGTCGAAAATGGAGTGAGAGCCGTGAAAGTATAGGCCATATTCGTTGCTCTCGTCGTCACACTCCTTCGAGGTCGTAAGCAGGTAAGCCCTGAAGAAGGTGGTAGTACCATTCCCGTCTCCGTAGGGGAGTCGTTTGAGGTTGATGCTTTGAACGAATTGGGGTGCGTTGAGCGATGCTCCCCGTTCTTCGACGACGAGAGCGAGATTGAGCCACGCTTCGCGATCAGCGGATGGGGTGTATACCCATCGTGGAGACATGACGTCTTCTATGTCACAGGCAATGATAGGGCAAACAAAGCTACGACACGAAAATGGAAAGTTAGCCTCTCAGTCAAGTCGCATATATACTCATCAAACATCTTGTTCTCACCGAAGTTTATCGAGGGCTACGCGAGCACGATTTTTCAGCTCTTCTGTCCTCAATGAAGAGGTAAAATTGACGCCGAAGCATGATTCAGTCTCTCTGTGAGTAAGCCCCATGACACAAAGTTGGTCATTGGGAATTTGTGATCATGTTGGTGAACAGAGAATTACTTGCCCATCGTATGTATTCACACGTCTCTGCATAGCAAGCTCAGAGCCAACCAAAGGTCTGGTATAATAGACGCGAGAGTCGGTCTGATGGTGATATGAAATGGAGCGGGGACTGACCGAGTATATACAGGGGGGTTACGACTCGGATGGGCATCAAAAACCCATGGCGTCGATACGGAAGGCGGAATGGACATCTGATAGTGGTGTGCGTTAGTGGTTTCACAAAGCCCAGTCAGAGGATGAGTTATATATCATTCCAGAGAGCCTTTTCGGCTCCCAGAATGGGCACAAGCATCTATCCGAAGAGCAAAGTCCCAGACTTCTTCCCTAATAAAGTATAATGGGATTTTTTATGATTCCGGATGCTGTCAATGCCATTTACATAAAATTTCATTTTCGCCGGTCAGTCCTCCGATCACGCCCGGATCCAATGGCCTACGAATGTGGTAACGTCATACATTGAAGACCCTCGGTTGAGCAGCGTTGACTACATATGTCATAATGGCATGGACAAGTTGGACGACACTTTCGTAGGCCATCCTTCATCTGTGAAAGTTGGAGGACGGGTCGGGCTCGGATCGATGTCCGACGATGGACGGAAACCAAACAGACGGGAGCAGTGAGCGCTAGTGAGCTCAGACCGCCTCACCATGTTCTCTGGGTTCGCAATCGTGATCGCGTAGAGACGCAGTCGTGTATGTGCGTTTTTTTTGGCTTTTGTGCTTGCCGTTCTCATTCACTTCTTCTTGCTCAGGAACCACCATCGTCACCGGCCCCGCTCCACAGGTTCTTTGCACACGTCCTGTGTCGTCGTCGCGGTGAGCTTCATCGCAGACACAGTGACGGTTTTGGTGAGGTCACGTCAACGCCGTATCCACGATCATAGGCTCCCGGGGCCCTGTAATACAGTAAGAGTTGCCTTTCAAGTCAACGGGTTTGACGACATGCTTGGCATCATGCATGATAACGTGCCTACATCCATGCCCGATACGTGGGGATAATGATACTAATCACTAGTAGCCCCGACGTTTACCACACAGCACCGTCGTTGGATTCAGGACGTGGGATGACATCCATCCGTTGCGCGTCACCTATTTCATGCAACACGTCTCACTCTGCATATCAGTTGCGCCCGAGTCGCGGTCCGATTTCGCACCCGGCGCGATCCCGAGTGCTCAAAGTCCATCCTCTCAGCCTAAATTCGTTCGCTGCGAGGCGTGGCCGCCCACCCGCGCCACCCACTCACCACTCACAGCAATATTCGCATAGTCGTCTGAAATCGGGAAGCGCTGTGCGCACTTTCACCCCTATCCTTCCACTCTCACTGATCCACGTAATACATTGCGTATACATACGTCGTTAAAATATATCTGCATTTCTTTCCCTTTCATCTCAACCTCAAAAGCCCCTCGGAGCATAGTTCAAGCAGAAATAATCAGTACAGAATCCTCTTTTACATAGCTTAAGTTAGCTATGTTTGACTGCCGCTGCTCGAATCCCAAAAACCGGCCGGGCTATTGACAAGCAAACATATTATGTATTCTTACCTTCTCGCTCCAACGTGTCGGATAACATGGGGAGTTCGGTGGAGTAAAGCTGAGGTATGAAGAAGTGTACACATAAGTACTTATATTACACCAAAGGGGTGAACTAGAGGCAATATTATGGCAACAGTACTTGATCAACGTGATCGTAAACCATCCGTTAAAATTCACCGCCGAGTTCAATACTCAGTGGGGGAGCAGACTATCAGTTTTTTGTTGATCTCAAATGGTGTCACGGTTCTGCTGCACCTTTATATAGTCATCCGTATGCAGCCCCTTAGGTAAGAAGACAGTCGTTCCTACAACACCTTTATATACAAATATTTCATGGCCCTTCTGACTCAGAGGTTCTAAGCTTTGAGCTTTCAAGACTCGTCTACGACGAGCAACCCAATCCTGAGAATTTCCTTTAACAGGGTTTTCATGCACTCCTCTCCCCAAGCCTTGGCACCCTGACATCACGACAGGTTAGTACGATGTACTAGTAGAGATAGCACACCAAACAACCCACATGAACTTGAAAGTGAATCTTTGAGTGCATTGTCCACATATGCACGTTCCTGCAGTAAAAAGAAAACCGTCTGTAAGACCGTGGGAAGCGGGAATAGCCGTGGTAAATGCCGTACATGCAGGTGTTGCCTCGAGCTGCGAAGCATATATTCCCAACAGTAATTTTCCCGTGTTCCATCCGTAACTTCTTCTCCATTATACCCAAACTATGAAAAGAACAACGCCACGGGGGTATTTGCACTTCCTTCGCTGCCGTCTGGCCCGCAAGCTTGGTGCTGTCATCTTGTTCCACTTCAACGGACATCATGCTTGTCATCACAGCTAAGCAATGGGGCAAACAAGGATCATCCAGATATCTGTCAAAGCGCTCCTGGAGTAATTTTGCCGTCATGATCAGTCTTCCCTTCTCGGTGCGTTCTGTCAATGGACCAGCCATCGAAAAACGCGATGGCATCACCGTGGTGGCCGATATGAGATGTGTCCTTGGATTGACGGGCGGTTTCAAATAGCGTTCAAGGGAGACACTGAAAAAAATCAATTCGAGTAAAGAATGATGAACGGGAGTTCAGAGAAATCCAAGTTGACGTTTGGTTAAAGATATTGCTTACGTTATCAGGTCAGTTGAAAAGTCGGCCTTGGTTTCTGCTTCAGGGATCGGATTCATCTTGAACTGCGCTAAACAATGTGCGGCATAGAATAGCGTCGTAACGGAAAGTCCAAGCTGTTTCGTCTTTGCAACGATTGCAGTCGTTTCTGACTCTGACGCAGTTATAATATGATGGAAAGGTGGGTCAGACATGTTCAATGGTTGGGATGGGGGAACCAGGGTGTGACAAGGCTATGTTATAGTCCATATCAGTATCAGAGCGAAAAGGAACTACACGAAGACTGGGATAAAACATACCGAAGTCCGAGACGCCTGCTCCCAAAACTCCTGCAGGAACCTTTTCCCGGCTGTGTCCCATTCATTAGATGGTCCCCCTGTTGCAGTAATCGGATCGACGGGAAGGTTCCTCCACTCTTCCGAAGGTTCGATTCTGACATCCATGCCTTCACCAGACATCCATTCGCACATTAGGTTCAGTGCATGATATGCCGGCCCCGCGTCAAAAATGGAGTGAGGGCCATGAAAGTATAGACCGTATTCGTTACTCTCGTCGTCGCCCTCCTTCGAGGTCGTAAGCAGGTAAGCCCTGAAGAAGGTAGTAGTACCATTCCCATCTGCGTAGGGAAGTCTTTTGAGGTTGATGCTTTGCACGAATTGGGGTGCGTTGAGCGACGCTCCCCGTTCTTCGATGACAAGAGCGAGATTGAGCCATGCTTCGCGATCAGCGGATGGGGTGTACACCCATCGTGGAGATACGACGTCCTCTATGTTGCAGGCAATGATAGGGCAAACAAAGCTACGACACAGAAATGGAAGGTTAGCCTCTGAGTCAAGTTGCATATATACTCTTAAAACATTATGTTCTCACCGAAGTTTATCAAGGGCTCCGCGAGCACGCTCTTTCAGCTCTTTTGTCCTTAATGAAGAGGTAAAATTGACGCCGAAGCATACTTCAGTTTCTCTGTGAGTAAGCCCCATGACACAAAGTTGGTCATTGTGATCATGTTGATGAACAGAGAATTACTTGCCCATCGTATGTATTCACACGTCTCTGCATAGCAAGCTCAGAGCCAACCAAAGGTCTGGTATGATAGATGCGAGAGTCGGTCTGATGGTTATATGAAATGGGGACGGGGACTAACCGAGTATACACAGGGGGGTCAGGATGGGCATCAAAAACCCATGGTGTCGGTACGGAAGGCGGAATGGACATCTGATAGTGGTGTGCGTTAGTGGTTTCACAAAGCCCAGTTGGATGATGAGTTATATATCATTCTGTCAATGAGCCTTTTTGACTCCCAGAATGGGCACGAGCATTTGTCCGAAGGGCCGGGCGAGCCGAGTCCCAGACTCTTTCCTAATAAAGTATAGATTTTTTGTACATACTAGTACTAGTAGGCCATCACGCTGTCAATGCCATATAAAATTCCTTTTTTGCCGGCCAGTCCTCCAATCACGCCTCTCCAATGGCCTACGAAAGCGGTAACATCATACATTGAAGGCCCTCGGTTGAGCAGCGTTTCACAAGACTATATATGTCATAATGCATGGACCTTCAAACTTCATCTGAAAAGACGCTGCAGTGTGACGTTACGGTTTGACAACACTTTCGTAGGCCATCCTTCAGCTGTGATTCCGGGAGGACGGATCGGGCTCGGATCGATGTCCGACGACGGACGGAAACCAAACAGTGACAGACGGGAGCAGTGAGCGCTAGACCAGTGAGCTCCGACCCCCTCACCATGTTCTTTGGATCCGCAATCGTGATCGCGTAGAGACGCAGTCATGTATGTGCTTGTCGTTCACCTCTTCTTGCTCACGAACCACCATCGTCACCGGCCCCGCTCCACAGGTTCTTTGCACACGTCCTGTGTCGTCGTCGCGGTTGGCTTCATCGCAGACACGGTTCTCGGTGAGATCACGTCAACGCCGTATCCACGATCGTAGGAGGCTCCCGGGGCTCAGTAAGACAGTAGAACTTGCCTTTCAAGTCAACGGGTTTGACGACATGCTTGGCACCATGCATGATAACGTGCCTACATCCATGCCCGATACGGCCCGTGGGGATAATGATACTAATCACTAGTAGCCTCGACGTTTACCACATAGCACTGTCGCTGGATTCGGGACGCAGGCCAACATCCATCCGTTGTGCCAGTGCGTCACCCATTTCATGCAATATGTCCCCCTTTCCATGTCAGTTGCGCCTGAGTCGCCGTCTTTCGCACCCGGCGCGATCCCGAGTGCTCAAAGTCCATCCTCTCAGCGTAAATTCGTTCGCTGCAAGGCGTGGCCGCCCACCTGCGCCACCCGCTCGCCACTCGCTGGCACTCACAGCAATATTCGCATAATCGTCTGAAATTGTAAAGTGGTGTGCGCGCTTTCGCCCTATTCCTCCACTCTCACTGATCCAAGTAATACACTGCGTGTACGTACGTGGTTACAATCTATCTACCTTTCTTTCCCTTTTATCTCAACCCTCAAAGCTCCTCGGAGCATAGTCCAATCAGAAATAATTAGCAGAGAGTCCTCTTTTACTTCGCTGTGTTTGACTACCGCTGCTCGAACTCGAAAAAGCGGCCAGGCTATCGATAAGCAAACGTATTACGTATTCATATCTTCTCGCCGCAACGTCTCGGATAATAGTGTCAGGGAATTCGCTGCAGTGATGAGAAATCCAGAAGTGTGCGCGTAAGTAATTACAGTACACCGAAGGGGTGAAGAGGTAATAGCAATGGTGATCCAATGGTAAATAATCCATTTGGAACCTGGAGTAAAATTCACCGCCGAGGGTTCAATATCAACATTCATTGGCGAGCACACTGTTAATTTCGGCACTTTCAGGTTGATCTCAAACAGTGTTCTGCGCATATGATTACACTTTTATATATGTACATAGTCACCCGTATGCACCCCCTTAGGTAAGAAGACAGTCGTTCCTACAACGCCTTTATATACAAATATTTCAGGGCCCTTCTGACTCGGAAGTTCTGAGCTTCAAGCTTTCAAGACTCGTCTACGACGAGCAACCCAATCCTGAGAATTTCCTTTAACAGGGTTTTCATGCACTCCTCTCCCCAAGCCTTGGCACCCTGATACCACGACAGATTAATACGATGTACCAGTAGAGATAGCACACTAAAACGACCCACATGAACTTGAAGGTGGATCTTTGAGTGCATTGTCCACATGTGCACGTCCCTGCAAGAAGAAAAAAGCAAAGCGTCTGTAAGACCACGCGGAAGCGGGAACAGCCATTGTAAATGCCTTACATGACGGTGATGCTTCGAGTTGCGAAGCATATACTCCCAACAGCAATGTTCTCGTGTTCCGTCCGTAGCTTCTTCTCCATGATGCCCAAACTATGAAAGGAACAACGCCACGGGGGCATTCGCATTTCCTTCGCTTTCGTCTGGCCCGCAAGCTTGGTGCTGTCATCCTGTTGCACTCCGATGGCCATCATGCTTGTCATCACAGCTAAGCAATGGGGCAGACAAGGATCATACAAATATCTGTCGAAACGCTCCTGGAGTAATTTTGCCGTCGTGATCAGTCTTCCCTTCTCTGTGCGTTCCGTCAATGGCCCAGCCATCGAAAACCGCGATGGCATCACCGTCGTGGCCGATATGAGATGTGTCCTCGGATTGACGGGCGGTTTCAAGTAGCGTTCAAGTGAGACACTGAAAAAATGGATTCGAATAAACCATCATGAATGGGGATGAACCTAGTACTTGGCGTTTGGTTAGAGATCTTGCTTACGTTATAAGGTCAGTTGAAAAGTCGACTTCGGTTTCTGCTTCAGGGATCGGATTCATCTTGAACTGTGCCAAACAGTGTGCGGCATAGAATAGCGTCGTAACGGAAACCCCAAGCTGTTTCGCCTTTGCGACGATCGCGGCCGTTTCTGACTCTGACGCAGTTATAATATGATGGAAACGTGGGTCGGACATGTTCAATGGATGGGATGGAGCCAGGGTGTGACAAGGCTATGTTATGGTCCATATCAGTACTCGAACTATCAGAGCAAAAAGGAACTACACGAATACTGGGATAAAACATACCGAAATCCGAGACGCCTGCTCCCAAAACCCCTGCAGGAACCTTGTCCCGGCCGAGTTCCATTCTTTATATGGTCCCCCTGTCGCAGTAATCGGATCGACAGGAAGGTTCCTCCACTCTTCCGAAGGTTCGATTCTGATGTCCATGCCCTCACCAGACATCAATTCGCACATTAGGTTCAGTGCATGGTATGCGGGCCCCGCGTCGAAAATGGAGTGAGAGCCGTGAAAGTATAGGCCGTATTCATTACTCTCGTCGTCTCCCTCCTTCGAGGTCGTAAGCAGGTGAGCCCTGAAGAAGGTGGTAGTACCATTCCTGTCTGCGTAGGGGAGTCGTTTGAGGTTGATACTTTGAACGAATTCGGGTGCGTTGAGCGATGCTCCCCGTTCTTCGACGACGAGAGCGAGATTGAGCCACGCTTCGCGATCAGCGGATGGAGTGTACACCCATCGTGGAAACACGACGTCCACTATGTCACAGGCAATGATAGGGCAAACAAAGCTACGACATGGAAGTAGAAAGTTAGCCTCTCAGTCAAGTCACATATATTACTCTTAAAACATTATGTTCTCACCGAAGTTTATCGAGGGCTACGCGAGCACGATTTTTCAGTTCTTCTGTCCTCCATGAAGAGGTAAAATTGATGCCGAAGCACGCTTCAGTCTCTCTATGAGTAAGCGATGCCCCATGACACAAAGTTCGTTATTCTGATCATGTTGATGAACACAGCATAATTTACTTGCCCATCGTATGTATTCACACGGCTCTGCATAGCAAGCTCGGAGCCGACCAAAGGTCTGGTATGATATGCGCGATCAGTCTGATGGTGATATGAAATGGGGTAGGGACTGACCGAGCATACACAGGAGGGTCAAGATGGGCATCAAAAACCCATGGTGTCGGTACGGGATGCGGAATGAACATCTAATAGTGGTGGGCGTTGATCGTTTCACTTACTAGCCCAGTCGGAGGACAAGTTATATATCATTCCGAGCCTTTACGGCTTGCAGAATGGGCACAAGCATCGGTTGAGCCCTTAGCAGCTCTCCTGAACTCGAGCGAGCCATCTGATTGGCTGACGAGCATGTAAGGCGATGATATTGCACTCTCACCATTCAAGTTACTGTCATGCCATCCATCGGCATTCCCATCACTTTGCTCATCATAACATCTCCGTCGTATCCCTTATCTCCGAGTCCCTCGGGTCGCTCGTCCTTCTGTTTACGGAGATCTTCTTGGGCGGCCTTATTTGCTTCGCAAGTCGTTCTGATGCTTGACCATACGGTTGTCTTCGGTGAGTAATCTAGGTAAACCATCTCCGTGTAGCTGACCTGTCGTCTTTCTTTTCTCCTCTTGCGCTGTGAGCTGTCCCACTCGGAGAGACGATCACAGAACATTCACTGCAACACGACATTCGACTGCGCTGTAGTAGCAAGTGCTCTTTTCGACATGAACTTTTGATCACAGGATTCGTGTAGCGCTATTTGGTAAGCATATCTCTTTCGTTTGCTGGTTCTTTATTTAGCAGAGGGTGTGTGCGTTTGTGGTAAGTAGGTGTAATTTGGGCAGGTGTAAATCCCAGGACACGATTCTCATGTCCTCGACAGTCCCTTGGCAACTCTTACTTAATGCGTTCATATTGACCATTCCATCTTTGGTTTATCTCGCTTATCTGTACACACTGATAAACAGCTCAACGCCCTCGTGAGCAAAATAATAATGTGGTACACTAGGTTTACTGCCAGTGGCATCATGCTGGCTTTCTAGGGCGGGCTTCGGGATGCAATCAGGATCAATGATCGGGCCCGCCCGTTTCTTTTTTGGAAGGACCCTTAATTCCGACCGTCCTCCAATCTTGAATGACCTAGCCGGCACGACTGGTTAGTTCGTTTTTAGGGCTGTCCGCCGTATCCCGTATACTGGGCCGTACTACTACATAATCCGGTATCCGTAAAACCGTTCCCGTCACCGATAATGTTCCCAGTGACTGGCATGCCTTAGTCTCGGATTCATCCGCCACTTTGCATTCGAACTCCGCCTGTCATCAAATTTTATGATTTTTTCTGAGCGTGGTAAATATTTGCACACAAGTACTGGCAGCCATAGCTCACTGATCTACTAGTATGTCGACATTCTAGAACCAGTTTTCACTTGGCTCAGTCAGCACTCACGTCAACCTCATGCATCCTCATGAGAACCGCTCCGACCGCTCGGGCTCGTCCTCGGGGTATACTATACCGCGATCGGAAATTGTGGGCCCATCGCTGTGGTGGGCCGGGCTCGTGGCCAAGCACACGATCGTGCCGTACGTCCCCTTCGTTTCCGTATCGCCTATCATTCCATGCACTGACGGACGCGCCATGCTTGTTTATTTCTCCCAGGACTGGATGGGGTGGTTCAGCAGCCTGAACGCATGATTGACGGGATCCGATCGATGTCCACCGGGACGGGCGGAAACCAAACAGACGCGGCCGGTGAGCTCCGACCGCCTCACCATGTTCTTTGGGTCCACGATCGCGATCGCGAGGTGACGCAGGCACGTATGTGTTTTTTTTTTTTT
This sequence comes from Boletus sp. MG55, assembly GCA_003313885.1. Classification (NCBI taxonomy): domain Eukaryota; kingdom Fungi; phylum Basidiomycota; class Agaricomycetes; order Boletales; family Boletaceae; genus Boletus; species Boletus sp. MG55. The sequence continues at coordinate 12,873 of QGOI01002030.1, read as the reverse complement.
TTTTTGGGG
>QGOI01002030.1:0-12851 GCA_003313885.1 Boletus sp. MG55 | reverse complement strand
GTTCATGCTTGTCGTTCACCTTTTTTTTTTGCTCATGAACCCCCATCGTCACCGCCCCGCTCCACAGGTTCTTTGCACACGTCCTGTGTCGCCGTCGCAGCGGGCGTCATCGCAGACAAATTCTCGGTGGGATGACGTCAACGCCGTACCGACGATCGCAGGCTCCCGGGGCCCTGTACGGGACGATTGCGGGTTATCCCGAGGAGGGATGGTGGATGACCCGTAAAGCGCGGGACGTTGCGTGGGATGGGACGGTATGCAGGACAAGGCGACCAACGACGGAAGGGCGGTGGCATGGATGGCTCGATGGTACGAGCACGACGTAGGATATTTGAATGAAAGGAACGACTTGTTGAAGCTGATCCGAACAGAAACAGGGAATCGCGGGAAATCTGTCTCCCGGAAGACGGCACGTAACAGACTCCGGACTGCATCCTTGGATACTGCATGACTTTCCGTGACTCATCAAAGGAAATTCTACCCTGAATTCCGCCCAATAGACAGTAGGAGTTGCCTTTCGAGCCAACGGTTTTGATCGCGTGCTTACGATCACGGAGGATAACGTGCCTGCAGCCATACAGGATATGTGGGGGTAATGATGGTCACTGGTACTAACCTCGACGTTTACCACATAGTACCGTCGTTACGACGTGGGACAACATCCATCCGTTGTGCGTCACCCATCTCATGTAATACATCTGACTCTACATATCAGTTGCACCCGAGTTGACGTCTTTCGCACCCGGCGGGATCCCGAGCGCTCAAAGTCCATACTCTCAGCGTAGATCCATTCACGGCGAGGCGTGGCCCCCGCCCGCGCCACCCACTCTCCACTCCAGGAATATTTGCATAGTCGTCCGAAATTGGGTCGCGCTTTGCGCGCATTCACCCATTTCCCTCCACTCTCACTGATCCAAGTAATACACTGCATCTGTGGTTACAGTCTATTTACCTTTCTTTCCCTTTCATCTCAACCCCCAAAGCTCTTCGGAGCATAGTCCAAAGGAAATAATTAGCAAAGAAGTGTCTTTTACTTAGCTGTTTGTGACGCCCGCTGCTCGAACGCGAAAAACCGGCCAGGCTAACATATTCTCATCTTCTCGCTCCCATTTCTCGAACAACACGTCGAGTTCATTGGAGTAATGAGGTACCCAGAAGTGTGCACATAAGTACTACAGTACACCGAAGGGGCGAAGAGGTAAAGGCAACAGTGACTAACGGATCGCCAACCATCCGTTGAAATTTACCGCCGAGAGTTCAATCTTCCTTGGCTAGCACACTGTCAATTTCGGGCTGATCTCGAACCGTATTCTTCTCGTACTTATGATGACGCCTTTATATACAAATTCCGCGCTCTTCTAACTCGGAAGTTCTAAGCTTGAAGCTTTCATGAAGACTCGTCCAGGACGAGGAACACAATCCTCAGCATTTCATCTAACAGCATTTTCATGCTCTCCTCTCCCCAAGCCGTGGCACCCTGACACCACGACAGGTTAGCACGATGTACCGGTAGAGATAGCACACCAAATAACCAACCTGAACTTGCAAGTGGAACTTTGAGTGCATTGTCCACATGTGAACCCTCCTGCAAGGCGGAAAAAAAAGAGAGAAAAATATCCGTAAGACTACGAAAGCGGAAAGAGCCATTGTAAACGCCTTACATCCAGGTCTTGAATCGACCCCCGAAGCATATACTCTCAACGGTAATTTTCCCATGTTTTGTCCGTAGCTTCTTCTCGATTATGCCCAAACTCTGGAAAGAACAACTCCACGGGGCCGTTCGCACTTCCTGGGTGCCGTCATCCTGTGCCAATTCAACGGGCAGCATGCTTGTCATCACAGCTAGGAGATGCGGGAGACAAGGATCATCCAGATATCTTTCAAAACGTTCCTGGAGTAATTTCGCTGTCATGATCAGTCTTCCCTTCTCGGTGCGTTCCGCCAATGGCCCAGCCATCGAAAAGCGCGCTGGCATCACCGTGGTGGCTGATATGAGATGTGTGCTCGGATTGACAGGCGGTTTAAAGTAGCGTTCAAGGGAGACCCTGAAGAAAACATCAATGATTCGAGTAGAGGATCACGAACAGAAGTCAGTCAAATCCAATTTGGAGGCATTCGGGAAACGTATTGCTTACACTACCATGTCGGATGAAAAATCGACCTCGGTCTGTGCTTCAGGGATTGGATTCATCTTGAACTGCGCCAAACTGTGCGCGGCATAGAATAGCGTCGCAACGGAAACCCCAAGCTGTTTCGTCTTTGCAACAATCGCAGCTGTTTCCGACTCTGATACAGTTATGATATGACGGAACGGTGTGTCGGATGGGTTCAATGGTTGGGACGGGGGAGCCAGGGTGTGACAAGGCTATGGTATGATCCATATCAGTACTCGAACTATTAGAGTAAAAAGGGACCACGAGAACTTCGAGAAGACTTGTACAAAACCTACCGAAGTCCGACCATACTGCCCCAAAAGCTCCTGCAGGAGCTTTGTCCCGGCTGTGTCCCATTCATTAGATGGTCCCCCTGTTGCAGTAATCGGATCCACAGGAAGGTTCCTCCACTCTTCCGAGTGCTCGATTCTGACGTCCATGCCCTCACCAGACATCCATTCGCACATTAGGTTCAGTGCATGGTATGCCGGCCCCGTGTCGAAAAACGAGTGAGAGCCATGAAAGTATAGGCCATATTCCTTGTTCTTGTCGTCTCCCTCCTTCGAGGTCGTAAGCAGGTAAGCCCTGAAAAGGCTGGTAGTACCATTTCCGTCTGCGTAGGCGACTCGTTCGAGGTTGATGCTTTGAACGAATTGAGGTGCGTTGAGCGATGCTCCCCGTTCTTCGACGACGAGAGCGAGATTGAGCCACGCTTCGCGATCAATGGATGGAGTGTACACCCATCGTGGCGATACGACGTCCTCTATGTTGCAGGCAATGATAGGGCAAACAAAGCTACAACACGGAAGTGGAACGTTAGCCTCAGAGTCGGATCGGATATCGTCATAAAATATTATGTTCTCACCGGAGTTTATCGAGGGCTTCGCGAGCACGATCTTTCAGCTCTTCTATCCTCAATGAAGAGGTAAAATTGATGCCGATGCATGCTTCACTCTCTCTGTGAATAAGCGATGCCCCGTGACACATAGTTGGTCATTCTAATCATGCTGATGAACAGAGAATTACTTGCCCATCGTAGGTATTCACACGTCTCTGCAGGGCAAGCTCAGAGCCAACCAAAGGTCTAGTATGACATGCACGATCAGTCTGATGGTGATATGAAATGGGGTAGGGATTGACCGAGTATACACAGGGGGGTCACGATGGGCATCGAGAACCCATGTCGTCTGAAGGGCATGCAGAATGGACATCTGGTGGTAGTGGGAGTTAGTGGTTTCACTAAGTTAGCCCAGTCGGAACATGAGTTATGTATGGATCATTCAGAGCTTTTTCGGCTCCCAGAATGGGCACAAGCATCGGTTGAACAGCGTTGTCATTTGGTCGGTTGGCAACCCTGTGGCAACTGCACAGAAAATGGAATTACCTGATGAGCCTAACCATAAAAGTAATGGTCACCAGTCTTTAAAAGTAAACGACAACACTTTGGTGGAGCAACATGAGGCCGCCAGTCACATATGAGGATAGTAGCCTTGTTCGGGATCCAGTTCAATTGTAAATTCCACTTTGAGATCGCCAACGTAGTATTCATAAACCAGCCAGACGGCTCGCTCGAGTTCGGGAGGGCTGCCATTCATTTTGACTTCTACTTCGGTGATGCATCCCGACTTAACACCCGAATAGCACGCGAACAGGGCCCTAGTAGGCTAGTAGCGCTTTAATGAGCCTTCAGGTTTGATTAGTGCGGTTTTCTGGAACTCAGCTGATCTAGACTCTCAGAGAGAGTGAACTCACTTGGCTGCTGAACGTGTGATCATTACGCGCATCTGAGAGATTTGCTCATTACTTCGCCACAAGGACGATGTCAAAAAATGGATTTACCTGACGAGTCTTACCATAAAAGTAATGGTCGCCCTTTAAACGTAAATGACTACGGCTTGGTGGAGCAGCGTTGTCACATAACGTTTATGATGAGTCTTTGGTAATGATTTGTGCGATCTTCTGTTCGGAAGATGAAGTGCAGTTTTCTGGAATTCTATCCTTCCATACTGCATGACTACGGTGGGCGAGAAGCCTTGTATATAAAACTGCATTGCGGAAAGCTGCTGCTGCATGTTTGACATTGTTTGTACATGGCCAAGGAGTAACGAGAAAAAAAGAGAGATTATTCGAGGTCCCACTGCGCATAGTAGATGCGGACCGCGGCAACCCATTGTTTTTGGAACAGCAGGTTGTCTGGAAAGAGGATCTCGTCAGCAATCCGACAAGATATAATACTTTGCATGTCCTCAGCAGTAGATGTTGCCTCGAGTTGTCAATGGATCTGCGACTCGGACGGCGAGAATAGAAGAGCTGTAGGTGATGTTCCAATGATCGTGGTCGACCACGACACCGTGCGAAGGGACTGACTGCTGGTTTACCATAATCTCAATGAAGTAGTGGAATCCTGTAGACCGTACGTTTTGAGCAGCCTGCGAGACCTGCTATCATCGTGCCAGACAAATTCAGTTTAAGGTTCCAAATTTGAATATTTTCCGAACCGCGGCTTTCCACAATGCAGTTTTAGATGCGACACTCTGTGATGCGGCGGTGGTAAACCATCCGTTAAACTTTACCGCTGAAAGTTCAATATTCACTGGTGAGCACACTGTTAAGTGCGGGTTGATCTCAATCCGTGTCCTGCTCACTATATGATTACACCTTTAGTAGGAAGACAATCGTTCCTACAACGCCTTTATATCAGGGCCCTTCTGACTCGGAAGTTCTAAGCTTTCAACACTCGTCCAAGACGAGCAATCCAATCCTCAGCATGTCCTCTAGCAGCGTTTTCATGCACTCCTCTCCCCAAACCGTGGCACCCTGACAAGACGACAGGTTAGTCCGATGTACGAGTAGAGATAGCACACCAAACAACCCACATGAACTTGCAAGTGAAACCTTGAATGCATTGTCCACGTGTGAACAAACCTTCAGGGCAAAAACAGTCTGTAAGTCCGTACGGAAGTGGGAATAGCCATCGTAAATGCCTTACATCCAGTTCATGCTCCGAGTTCCAAAGCATATGTTCCCAACAGTAATTTTCCCGTGTTCCGTCCGCAGCTTCTTCTCAATGATGCCTAAATTCTGAACCGTACATTGCCACAGGGGCATTGGCACTTCGTTCGCTTCCACTTGGCCTACAAGCTTGGTGCTGTCCTCCTGTTCCACTCCAGCGGGCATCATGCTTTCCATCACAGCTACGAGGTGGGGCATACAAGGGTCATCCAGATATCTGTCAAAACGCTCCTGGAGTAATTTTGCCGTCATGATCAGTCTTCCCCTCTCGGTGCGTTCCGTCAATGGCCCAGCCATCGAAAAACGTGTTGGCATCAAAGTATAGGACGATATGAGATGTGTCCTCGGATTGATGGGCGGTTTCAAGTAGCGTTCAAGGGATACACTGAATAAAACGGATTCGAGAAAAGGATTATGAACGGGAGTCAGACAAATCCAACTTCGCGTTTGGTTCAAGATATCGCTCACAGTATCAGGTCAGATGAAAAATCGGCCTCGGTTTGTGCTTCAGGGATCGGATTCATCTTGAACATCGCCAAACTATGCGCAGCATAGAATAGCGTCGAAACGGAAATCCCAAGCTGTTTCGTCTTTGCAACAATCGCGGCCGTCTCTGACTCTGACACAGCTATTGTATGACGGAAGGGTGGCTCGGACATGTTCGATGGTCGGGACGGGGGAGCCAGAGTGCGACAAGGCTATGTTATGGTCCATATCAGTAGTCGGTCTATCCGAGCAAAAAGGAACTACGGGGAGACTGAGATAAAGCCTACCGAAGTCCGAGAACCCTGCTCCCAAAACTCCTGCAGGAGCCTTGTCCCGGCAGTGTCCCATTCATTAGATGGTCCCCCTGTTGCAGTAATCGGATCCACAGGAAGGTTCCTCCACTCTTCCGAATGCTCGATTCCGACATCCATGCCCTCACCAGAGATCCATTCGCACATTAGGTTCAGTGCACGGTATGCGGGCCAAGCGTCGAAAACGGAGTGAGACGCATGAAAGTATAGGCCATATTCCTTGCACTCGTTGTCGCCCTCTTTCGAGGTCGTAAGCAGGTAAGCCCTGAGAAGGGTGGCAGTACCATTCCCGTCTGCGTAGGGGACTCGTTTGAGGTTGATGCTTTGAACGAATTGGGGTGCGTTGAGCGATGCTCCCCGTTCTTCGACGACGAGAGCGAGATTGAGCCACGCTTCGCGATCGGCGGATGGAGTGTACACCCATCGTGGTAATACGACGTCCTCTATGTTGCAGGCAATTATGGGGCAAACAAAGCTACGACATATGGAAAGTTGGCCTGAGAGTCAGATTAGATAATCTTGAAACATAATCTCACCGGAGTTTATCGAGGGCTCCGCGAGCGCGATCCTTCAGCTCTTCCATCCTCAATGAAGAGGTAAAATTGATGCCGAAGCATACTTCAGCCTCTCTGTGAATAAATGATGGGCCATGACACAAAGTTGGTCATTATGATCATGTTGATGAACAGAGAATCACTTGCCCATCGTAGGTATTCACATGTCTTTGCAGGCGAAGCTCAGAGCCAACCAAAGGTCTGGTATGATAGACGTGAGAGTTAGTCTGATGGTGATATGAAAGGGAGCGGGGACTGACCGAGTATACACAGGGGGGTCACGATGGGCATCAAAAACCCATGGTGTCGGTAGGGGGGGCGGAATGAACATTTGATAGCAGTGGGCGTTGGAGGTTTCACTCAGCCCAGTCGGACGACAAGTTATATATCACTCTGAGCCTTTTCGGCTTCCAGAATGGGCAACATCAGCATCATCCAAGCAGCGTTATGACTAGATGTTTCTGATGAGGCTTTGGCAACGATCTGTGAGCGCTTGTGAGCCCTGCTTGGTCGGCAGATTTGTTTCAACTGTACAATAAAAGGGAATTACCTGATGCCTCTTACCGCAAACGTAATGACCCAAGTCCCAAAGTGGACATACTACACTTCGCGAGTACTTACACCAACTGGAGCGACACTCGAGTCACATTGAATCTGCGCTCAGATGAGTCTGAGACTCCCTCCTGGGCAGAGCAACTTTCCGAATAAGGAGCCGGGGTGCCTTGATTTGAGTCTCTGACTCATCTGAGTGCAGATTTAATTTGACTGAGGTGTCGTACTCCACGGCGTTACGGCTAATTCTTGGCCGCGATGTAGCGCAGAAATTATCGCAGTGACCGCTTCTCATGATGCTCCAACAGGAATAAAAAGAAGTGATCCCTTTTCTCGTCCGGGAAAGAAAGTACATACGTGCTTGTTAAAAAAAATTACATCTTGTAATTCACGTTAGGCCATACCATTTGGACTGTTGTAAGTAGTCTAGACGAAGATGTAAAGAAGCTTAGCGAACTAACTGTAGAGAAGCGAGATCGCCGTTGCCAGTAGGGAATAGTATGGGTAGTGTCGGAAGGTTGAACCGTACCCGTCCCTGAGGAATACCCATACCCGTCAAGCGGGAACGGATTTGGACAGGGTAAGCCCAAACGTATCCGCACCCGTGCCCCAAGCGAGAATACTCGTGGTTTTGTTTGAAGGGGGCTGCGACGAGATGCGCAGATCGACAGGGAGAGTGCGAACGCGCGTGTACGATTGACATCACGAACTGAAGAAGACGTTAAGCGCACCTAGCAGACGATGAAAACGTACTTATAGAATCCAACGATTTCCCTGTACCACCTGACAAGCTCGCGCAACGACAAGACGAGCTCGAGGGGGAGTGAATAGACATTCGAGCTGCGACGTCTAACTTACCAGCGGCAAGACGGACACTTCGGGAGAACCCAATAAAGACTCTATAAACCGGCAGAAGAAGCTGTCGAACACGTTTGAACGAGATCGGGAGCCGTTGGAGCGAAGGGAGGAGAACTCACCTAGGAAGGCCCAAGACGAGCCAGATAATCTGGGCGGAGAGCAGACTGCACTAGGCGATGCATACAGCGATTCAGAACACCAAAAAGGTGATACGGACAAATGCAATGGCGAGACGAACGCATCGAATCCAGATACCGGGCCAGGAGGCCATGGGGAGGCGCAAGAGGCGTTGGGACACGTCGATGGCGATTGGAGACGATAGAACGATGGAGATGGTGCCTCATACGACGGAATACGAGGAAGGACGGACGGCGCAACGAGCGGCGCACGCAACGACTCAAAACGAGTCAGTACGAGACTGCTAGCTGAAAGCAAGGCGAGTTAGCGTCGGCGGTACGAACGCAAGACGGGCGACGTACCTGGGCCACCAGCACCACCTCCTATCAACCACAGACAGTATGTCGAGCACGTGAACCCACCGCGTCGTCGTGGACTCAAGATGCTACCTGCAAGAATCAGTTGAAGAAGGACTGCATGCCATACGGTCACGTCAACTTGAAGACAGAATCGGGCGACCGGAACGCGTCGCATATGATGTACATGGGATTTATATGGTGGGGCAGCGATCCCGAGGTGCAATACGCGAGCGCGACAGTTCCAGAGTTGCCGGCGAGCGGACCGTCACGGTGCGAGTTCGGACTGAGACCGTGCCGCAACCTTACTATATCGGGTAACAACCCGAGCCCAGCCTTCGAGATCGTACCAACCCGTACCCCGGGTACGCGCGGAGCCCGCTGCTCCTATTCGTTCTATACCCAAAATAACTCGCCTCCACTCGAAACACCTCATGTGTGCATCCAAATGGTCAGCAGCATGCCAGATGGGCCTCACCTGTGACACCCAAACATGACCCTCATCTCAAACGCCTCAAACAATTATCGTACACACGAAACATGTGGTCCCATTCAAACGTCTCACTGGCGAACGGCCTACTACGACTCGCCAACGGCTCTCCAGGATTTCAAACGACTCTCCAGCGTATAACGAGTTGAAGGGTTTCCATCACATTAAGCTCACAGGTACGTATAATGAACAATACGTTCCTTAGGCACCCTTTCGTGCCCACTCACACTACCACTTCCCCTCATCACCCTCCGCTCGCTCCCAAATCCTAACAAAAAGTAAGTCAACTGTATTCCCAATGTTTGTAAGTAGAGACGTGGCGTAACTCTAGATTGTAGCAAGCTCGAAGGTGATGTACCGATTCGTTTCAAGTCGTCGCGCGCGCCGCTTGCCGCCCCGTCCTTCCTATCTTGGCTCCCATCGTATCCGACGCCATCGCCATCGCTGTGGCGCGTTCAATTGCCTGTGACGTGTCTCAATCTCTTCTCCTCGCTCGGTTGGCCGGCTGGCCCTCCATCTCGACTGGACGTGTTTGTCTCGCCGACGCGCTCATTCCCATCGACTTCAGGGCTTGCTGGTACGCTGTAGTAGTCGTCCTCCACATGTGCCTCACCCCCGGTCGCCTGGCTCGTCTCGAACCCTCTTAGGTGAGTTTCCCCCCTCACGTCGCTCCAACTGTTCCCATTGGTATACGAACACATTTGGCGCTATCTCAGGTTGGGTCCTCATTCCTCATTGTGGTCTCCCGTGCTCTCTGCACCTTCACTGAACACCCTCGACTCGACCTCGATAGCGCCCGTTTCGACACCCACGTCGCCGCTTATTTGCTGATCCTTTCATCTCTCCATTGCTATCTCTCCTCGTGTGGTAGACGTTCGCTCATCAGTTTTCCTGCCATTTTCACGCTCTCTTTCCACTTTGCTGCCTCTGGTTCAGTCTTCACATTGATCATATAATCTCTCATGTAGATCGTGCACTACGTTCATGCAATCGCATCGATTGCTTTCGTTCGTCCAAGGCTACTATATTGTGAGGGATATTTATGTTCGGTGTGAAGTGTGACACGCATGTAACATCACAGTAGACATCTTGGGTCCTTCACATGTCGGCCAGCGATATCTCGGTGATATTTTCCGTGCGCACGCCGTACCACCCCTTGAAGATTTCGGATGGTTGGATGTATTGTCTAGTGATCCCCGAGGTAAGGGGCTGTGATCCATCGTTGGTCACTGCTGCAGATTTCTGTCCGAAATCTCGATGCCTTGAATCAACCACGTCGCACCGCATGGGATCATGCAAAGGACCAACACCGCTGTCGGCGCAGAATTACCTTCCCGCCGTCAACCCGGATCACCCCTTTCCTACCCTACTGGCTGTGATTTGTAAACGAGCACCAGGACGGAAGCGTGGCGTGGGTCTTTATGTAAGTAAGTGACTCTCGGTTCCGCCCACCACACCCCCAATCTACACCGCCTTCGCCGGTGTTTCAGCCCCCTCAAGATACCTTGCCAAGTTTGCTCCACGACACGACATCCACGACATACGACCTCAAAATATAGCACACGGATGCCGTAAATTATCGGCGAGACGACATCGTAACTACTATACTGCGGCGACATGACAATCTGAGAGAATACATAGTAAGCTGACGCTGCTCTAGCGCGGAAGCTATCCCTAAAGTGTGGAAGACCATCGTGGGATGGAAACACTCGGAAACAGAGCATGAGTATGATGAACGTATGGATTCGGGGGCAGAAAGAGATACTTGTTGTCCAGGACAGTAAGACCTTATACGTTCAGGGATCGATAACGTCGTATAGTGTTGGACTGCATAAGGTCAGTTTTGATACCATGTCGATATTTCAGTCGTCATGACGTGTAGTTGGTGTAAGTACTAGTGTACTACCGCTATACACTACGAGCGAGTCAACCGTAATGGCAACAGCGATCAACGTGATCGTAAACCGTCCGTCAAAATTCACCGCCGAGTTCAATATTCATTGGGCTGTTAGTTTCGGGTTCATCTCAAACCGTGTTCTTCTCACATGATTACGCCGTTATTTCCGGGCCCTTCTGACTCGCAAGTGCGAAGCTTCAAGGCTCGTCCAGGACGAGCACCATAATCCTCAACATTTCCTCCAACAGCGTTTTCATACGCGCCTCCCCCCAAGGCCTGGGACCCTGACACCACGACAGGTCAGTACGACGTACGAACAGAGATGGCACGCCAAACGACCCACATGAACTTGCAAGTGAAACCTCGAATGCATCGTCCACGTGTGCACCAACCTGCAGGAAACGTCCGTCAGTCCGTGCGGAAGCGAAAACAGCCATCGTCAATGCCTGACATCCAGTTCGCGTTTCGAATTCCAAAGCATATGCTCCCAACAGTCATTTTCCCGTGTTCCGTCCGTAGCTTCTTCTCGATCGTGCCCAAATTCTGAAACGAACAATGATACCATGGGGGCGTTTGCGTTTGCTTCGCTTCCGCTTGGCCTGCAAGCTTGGTGCTGTCGTCCTGTTCCACTCCAGCGGACATCATGCTTTCTATCACAGCTACGAGATGGGGCAGAACAGGATCATCCAGATATCTGTCAAAACGCTCCTGGAGTAATTTTGCCGTCATGATCAGTCTTCCCCTCTCGGTGCGTTCCATCAATGGCCCAACCATCGAAAAACGCGATGGCATCAAAGTATAGGACGATATGAGATGTGTCCTCGGATCGACGGGTGGTTTCAAGTAGCGTTCAAGGGAGACACTGAAGAAACGGATTCGAGGAAAGGATCATGAACGGGAGTCAGAGAAATCCAATTTGGCGTTTGGTCAAAGATATTGCTCACAGGATCATGTCAGCTGAAAAATCGACCTCGGTTTGTCCTTCAGGGATCGGATTCATCTTGAACATCGCCAAACAATGTGCGGCATAGAGCAGCGTCGTAACGGAAAGTCCAAGCTGTTTCGTCTTTGCAACGATCGCAGCCGTTTCTGATTCTGACGCAGTGATAGTGTGACGGAACGGTGGCTCGGACATGTCCGATGGTCGGGACGGGGGAGTCAGGGTGTGACAAGGCTATGTTATGGTCCATATCAGTATCAGAGCAAAAAACAACTACGCAAAGACTGGGATCAAACCTACCAAAGTCCGAGACGCCTGTTCCCCAAACTCCTGCATGAGCCTCGTCCCGGCCGTGTCCCATTCTTTAGATGGTCCCCCCGTTGCTGTAATCGGATCCACAGGAAGGTTCCTCCACTCTTCCGAATGCTCGATTCCGACATCCATGCCCTCACCAGAGATCCATTCGCACATTAGGTTCAGTGCACGGTATGCGGGCCACGCGTCGATGATGGTGTGAAGCGCATGAAGGTATAGGCCATATTCATAGCTCACGTCGTCGCCCTCACCCTCCTTCGAGGTCGTCAGCAGGTACGCCCTGAAGAAGGTGGTAGTACCATTCCCGTCTGCGTAGGGCAGTCGTGTGAGGTTGATGTTTTCGACGAATTGGGGTGCGTCGAGCGACGCTCCCCGTTCTTCGACGACAAGCGCGAGATTGAGCCACGCTTCCCGATCGGCGGACGGCGTGTACACCCATCGTGGCGATACGACGCCCTCTATGTTGCAGGCAACGATAGGGCAAACGAAGCTACGACACGGACATGGAACGTTAGCCTCTGATCCAAGTCGCACACATTCTCTTAAAGCATCCCGTTCTCACCGAAGTTTATCCAGGGCTCCACGCGCACGCTCTTTCAGCTCTGCTATCCTCAACGAAGAGGTAAAATTGATGCCAAAGCATACTTCGGTCTCTCTGTGAACAAGCGATGCCCCGTGACACAACGTGATCGTGTCGACGAACAGAGAATGACTTGCCCATCGTTGATATGCCAACGTCTTTGCAGCTGAAGCTCAGAGCCAACCAAAGGTCTGGCATCATAGACGCGAGAGTCAGTCTGATGATGACAT
>QGOI01002029.1:0-26291 GCA_003313885.1 Boletus sp. MG55 | reverse complement strand
CCGAGAGTGTCGTCCCGGTCCACATGTCGAGGCACTTTATGTGACCATCGGATAAGGCGAAGAGGTGCCTGCTGTTTCTCGACCAGGCGAGAGATTGGTCATATGCGTCTACTCTGACCGGGAGGTTGACAAAGAGGCGGCCATCCTCACTATTGTAGATCCGAACGGAATGATTTTCACATGTAGCAGTGGCGAGGAAGCGTCCGTCGTGCGAGTATTTGACTGCTGCCAAGGTAAAGTCGTGCTGCCAGGGGCCGAGCAGTCGTTCTCCAGTAGAGAAAGACCAAACGCACGCCGTCGAGTCATGCGATCCGGTCGCGATTCTCGTCCCGTCTGGCGACACGTCCAGCGCCTCTACCGGAAAGGCTGGGTGTCCTTTGAACTCCATCATTTTCGAGTGCGTCTCTGCATTCCAAATGGTCACCAGACCGATCTCCGTCCCACTCACGACCCACTTTCCGTCTCGTGACGTTGCCAAAGCGAGAATGCTATCTCCTGCATTCATTCGCCCCCCCACCTCCCGGCCATCTTCCACTCGCCAGCGTCGAATATGGCCTTCGTATCCGCCTCCCACAAAATGCTTCCCATCAGCCAGGAATGCGACTGAACACACGAAGTTTGAACGGGGAATTTCAATCGAAGTTTTTGCTTCCGATTCCTGAATGTTGCTTGTAGAAGATGTATTCATTTGAATCGACTTTTTTTTTTTGGAAAGTGCATGGGCCCTCGTCAGCATCACAACGCATACGTGATCATCTCCCCGAGTACTCACCGGTGCACCATTCGGTAAATGCGGGTTTGAAAGCAGACTCGGACCTGGCTCCCCGAGCTGTCCAAAACACAACGATCAACAGTGGTCACGTGCAAGCGGCTCTGGCTTGCGCTCAGGCCTAATAAATATATGTTTTTTCTTCCAGCAAGGGTTTTTTCTGGTAGATTGGCCGAGCGATGCCTCGACATGCTTGCCGATGGCGCTAATGTCCCACTCGTGATATCACTCCCAATGGATTCAAAGATGCCGTTCCCATTCGTCGCCTTTACCTTTAGCCGTGCCTGCCCAACTCGCGCACCGGGCGACCAAACGAGAGTGTATTCTGTCCTCGTCACATTCTTCCAAAGACCCGGGAGCGGCAGGGAGAAAAAGAGACACATCGAAGCCCGAATAGCCTGTATGCGTCTCGTTACACTGGATGGCTCCCGACACCGCCTCTTTATAGCGGAGCGCGCTTTCGACAAGGACCCGTCGTTATCGCCGACAGAAGTGTTGCCAGAAGCGTTCGCCGCTGCGTGAACGACCTTGAACGAGCAGCTCGTGACGCTCTACACGTCCTTCCCATCGGTAGAGGTACCTACTTGATCCCCAAAACAACAACCCCAGCTTCGCCTTCTTGACCTCCTTCTCCCTTCTATCGCTCGCAGTCCACCATTCCAATCTAGCCGCCTCTTCCGCGGTTTTTCCCGCCTTTGATCGCCAACTCGAACGTGACCTTGTGCGCGCTCAGGGACACCATGCGGCGGGGATCCAAGTGGCCGGCGGAGATGACCACAGCAGTGTGTGTGTGTGTGTGTGTGTGCTGCGTCTATCGTCAGTGTGGTTCGACGGCGTGGCCCCACTGGCAGAAGCGTCGTCGGAGTCGGACTTTCGGTGGTTTTGGGTGACCATCATCATCTCGGACCGGCTCGGAGGACCGTCAAAGTTATGCAGTAAACGTTTCACGGTGAGTATCGAGTCACCTCACACACCGATTCCGGGACATGGTTTTCATTACCTATTGAACAACTGACCGATTGGCACGGGACAGCCATGCGAACTCGGTATCCGTGGCCGCAGGCAGTCGAGGCTGCCGACTCGTCACAGCAGCCACATGATGCACGATGATTTCGTCTGGTGACCGGCAGTACATACGTGCGAAGCGCTGGTCATCTCGACCGGACTCGTTATCTCTGCAGCAACCAAAGAAGGTCACGGCGTTCACCAACCTTGATCGTTCGACGATCTACTCGTCACCGTAGTACAGGACGACCAGGCGTCCCAAGCAACCATGTTCTCGTCGCTTGGACACGTCGACACTATCGAAGATGCAGTTCATACATCTGATCTTGCGGGTCATTTGTACGCAGGACGCACGGAGAGCGGTCCGCTGCTATCCCTCCGAGTCGAGCGTTTCTTTGGATAGACGGAACTTGGTCTAACCTCCTCTGGTCGTAGTGCTCCACTGGCGATCGTCGCCAACCATAGCCGTCTCTGGAGTCAACTCGTACTAGAAATCTGTCCAGCGGATCCGTCCAAGGACGCGCTCGAGAACTATGATAACCCGTAAGGGGGCTGGAGCCTAGGATTTCAATGGGCGCTCCTGCCATCCCACCCAAGTCCGATAATCCTGTGGACAAGAATGTGGATGACGTGAAAAGTGATTTGCCTTTGAATGGGATGGTGATCATGGGATAAGTTCTTTCGACTCTTTTTCGCGATGTAATGACCATGTCATCTCGATGGAATGGGATGCATCTGCTGAAGATGATGACAGGTGGTAGCAAGGAAAGCAAGTACCGACTGCACGTTTGGTCAAGCCTGAGATCTTGGATCTGGGACCTGAGTAGTGTTCCTGGACGTCAGCGCTTCAGCGCTCAAACCGATGAGCAAAGTGGAAAAAAGTATCGGCAGGTTCTGCTCTACTCGGCGAAAAGACTATTAGTAACTTTGCATAAAAAGCATACGTCCGAAGTACGAGGGACTTAATGAGGACTCGGAGGAAAGAAAACAACGGATCGCATGTTGCACCATAAAGGAGAACGACTATCAGACTACACAGGAGGTAGCTACTCGATCAGATGCTCGCCAAGGCAGGTCGTTGGTTCCAAGTCATCTACTGTATGTCCACCACACGGATGGCCCCCATCAATTCAGTCAACGACGTCTCCTCGCGAACCTGAACCATGATCAAACTATGCGTCGCAACACGTCTGTATTGCCCACGTGCCAGCGGGGCGAGCAACAGCGCGCCAAATGGCTGCCTGAGCCGGACGACGAGCTGCAGTGCACGCGTGGCTAGGTCGAACCGAGGAACGCCAGACGAGAAATCCTGATCAAGGAGGGGACTGATCCATGAATGGATGAGAAGTAAACCCTCCATCCCTGATAAATTGTCCGTGGTCTTGATCTCTACGTTGCCGAGCATGGGTGTCGTCGCACGTAAAATAGGAGGGCCAGAGTCGGAGTCTAATTCCGAGACGAGGTCGGTGAGGGGGAAAATAATACCGGGAAGTCTCAATCGACCAGCGACAAGTGACAGTGGGGGGAGATCGCACAGTCGTTCGTACAGCGGAATGGACAGGGAGAGGTCGAGAAATGATGAGTGCAATGCCTTGACCATGCTGTCCATTTTATCCATCGCAATGGGTTGTGGAACATGTGGCGGAATAATTTGGTTGTAAACAGTCAGGTCGGCAGGGAGGTAGCTGTTGGAACTATTTCCTGAGTTCCCGGTCCAAGAGAGGACTGTGACGTTGTCCGAACGTGTCAGGATGTGCTCCAGGAGGCGACGGACTGCTTGATTGCCCTCGCCGTACATGATAGGGATTGCGACATCAAAGATGCCAAATAGCGAGTACGCGATATCTTCCTCGCGGGTTGTTTGACGTCTCGAAGCTAAATAGAGCTTCTCGCGCACCCTATCCAAACCCGGTTGAAGGGTGGCCAACTCCTGTGTGGCAAGGTTCATGGCCTGTTCCATCTCCGAAAGGATTATAGGTGATTCTTTATGGTTGAAGGCGTCCAAGCTAAGGTATGGCTTCCAGTCCTCGGTGTAGAACTGTACAGCCTTGGAAGCGATGTATTCTTGGTACGTCCACCCGCGAGTGTTCCAGATGCTCCTCCAGAGACAACCGAACTCTTGTGACTCCGAGAACACCCCGAGAAGGTGGACAATTGTGAGGGATGAGCCACAATACCACCTGAACATAGCAATGACCGATTCTTGCTGCACCCCCTTGTCCGACTGGTTGACACAACAGGTGTCACTCCATGCCCACCGGAAGTGGAGAGAACGGACGAGTTCGCAGAAGCTGAGCAGCTTGCTGTTCGTGGTAGATATTGGTAGACCGTAAATCGAGGCATTCTCAAGCATCTGGAACGTTGGTTCATATGGTTGCCACTTGTGGGACAGCATTACATAGCGATAGAAACTCTCCACCTCGCTCCGAATGCGTGTATTGTCAAGTTGGTCACGATTAGTCATTGAGGACCGCAGCTCGTCATAGATTAGGAGTTCCTTGAAAGCTGCTGCTTGCTGTGTCTTATCATAGAGACGACCAGTGGTGATGTCAATGAGCACGCGTGGTATGTCGCGGATGGTCTGCTCGATCACGTGATGAATCAGGGGAGTTGCGTCGACATAATGACGACGAAGTTCTATGACCGGGACAAAATCAACATATGTTGTCTGTGCGATAATGATAAAATGGCCCACCACGAATGTGTTGATTAGGGGACTCCTCGAGCTTTGAGAGCATTATCTCGAATGCTCTGAACGCTTCCCTGTGACGCCCCATGCCGCGTAGCACAGCATGTTTTCTCTCGTAACCCTTGTAGGATGATGGATCGAGTTCGACAACCTGAATAGTATGAATCACTGAAGTCCATTTGACGCAACATAAAACTTATTCTCACCCTGGTAGCATCGATCAGTGCTGCCTCCCACAAACCCGCTCGTGCCTTGCAGCACTGGACGATAATATCACTGGGGTTCGTCGGATCAAGTGAAAGGGCATTCGAGTAGTATCCGATGGCAGCGCCATGGTTCTTGGCGCCCATCGCAGTGTCGCCCAGCTTCTCAACCTTTTCGATACAACGCCTTTGGAATTCTGGGGAGGTGCTTGATTAACCCTGGCTATGTCGACGTTTCAGCCACCTACCAGATTCCCATTGTGCTCGCTCGTCGTGGGTACTGGTGCCCTCTGGTAGCTCGCTCTGCACCTGACGGTAACAATCGATTGCCTCCGTCACGTGATCATATCCTTCAAGAACATCACAGATCGCACGATAAACATCAAACTTCGGAAGCTTGAACTGAACCAAATAGAGCCATTAATACATTACCCAGAATCGAGCTATAATGTGAAGCATACCTTAACAGCAGCACTCGATGCCTCGTGCGCTGAGCCATGAATCAATATCGCTCTCGCCCACTTGACTAGTATAGTATTCGGGGTCGAGGGGCTGAGCGTCAATGCAGTAGAGTAAGCCTCAACTGCTTCGTCATGATTTTCGGTGTTCGATGCCTCGTCTCCAGCTCTTTCCAGCGTCGTGACACATTGGTCTGTGAATTCTGATGGCGGGAATTGAGCACACTTCCCGCGGCGTGATGCGAAAACTCACCAGTAAGCCAGTCTACAATTAATTTATTGGCTCTCAGATCGTCGCTCATGACATTCGTGATCTCGAGAAGAGATTCTGCAGCACGATATATGCGACCTTGTGCATACAGGGCTTCGCACTGATGCTTCTGCTCATAGACATGAACGATCCGGATGAGACCATCAGCCTTGCAGAGAGAGTCAGCAAGTTGGGCGGAGAGTTCTTGGGTGGTTTGTTCGAGACGCGTGATTTTGCTTTCTGATAGAAACGGGTGTCAATGAAGCGCGAGTGAAGTTGACGATTGACACACTTGCGCTTCCGTCCAGTGCACGAAAGTCGGCGCGAACGGAGTCAATGGTTTCGTTGAGGTTATCCTTTTCCTGATGGGATGTGGCTAGCTGGTTACGGAGATCTTGGACAGCTTTCTCGAGATTCACTATTTTGTCGCCTGATAGACACAAATGCCAGTAAAATGGAGTCGGGGTGCCAATAAATGTACTTGAACGCTCGTCTTGCACACGAAGGGACTGGACGGTGGCTTCGAGATCAGCTTTTTCAACCCTCATGCGCCTGATTTCACAGTGCATCTGTTGTGGTCAAGAATACGGCTTGTGAGCCATCTTGCGCGATTGTTTATGCGCGTGCACATACATGGTCGCAGTAGGGCGATGGGAGGATATCACAAAGATTGCGAAGGGTGATTTTCTTGTTTCCACCCGTCACAATGTCGTCTGCCAAGATAGCCATGGACCAGATATCATGGGTGTGGTCGATGATAGACCAATTTGTTGATGCGTCGTAGTATCCCAGAATGAGACCGAAGAGTTGGCGGAGGCTGCGATGAACGCGCCATTACTTGCCAGGGCGATGCACCTAGGATTGTCACTGCTATGAATGGGCCATTGCGAGAGCGTCGTCCCGGTGGACACGTCGAGGCACTTGATGATGCCGTCGTGAGACAAGGCGAAGAGTTGCTTGCTGTCGCTCGCCCAGGCGAAGGATTGGTTGTGTTCCGAGCCGACTCTAACTGGGGGTTTGACGAGGAGCCGGCCGTTCTGGCTGTCGTAGATTCGAACGGAGTCACGCCACCAGGTGGCAGTCGCGATGAGGTGTCCGTCAGGTGAGAACTTGACCGCAGCCACCCTGCTGCTGTGTCTGAATGGACCGAGCAGTCGCTCGCCAGTCGAAAGAGACCAAATGTAGGCAGCGTTGTCGTACGATCCGGTTGCGATTCTCGTCCCGTCTGGGGAGATGTCCACCGCGTACACCTCTTTGAGGTGTCCTTTGAACTCGGTCACCTTGTCGTGACTCGTCGCATTCCACACCGTCCCTCGACCATTATCCGTCCCACTGACGACCCACCTCCCGTCTCGTGACACCGCGATGTTCCACACAACACTGCCCCCATCCATTTGCGTCACCACTTCATTGCCATCTTTCACTCACCATCGTCGAATTTTCCCTTCCCGGCCGCCGCTCACGATGTGCATCCCATCGGGGAGGAACGCGACGGAATATACGTCATCTCGACCATCAATTTCGATCAGCGTTGCGTCTCTTTGGTGAACGATCCTGGAGGAGGAACGTTCTTCACTCGACACTTGGGTCCTCGTCAGCATTGCACTTTCAACCATCTTCTTTGCATCATCTTCGATCGTTGTCGAGTTTCTTCGGTGACTAGTACTGTTGCTGGGGGAGGGTCGGTTTCCCCCTCCAGTCGACTCTTGTGTTCTTGTCAGTATCATCCTCTCAATTGTCCCGCCTACGTGCTCACCCTTCTTGGGCCTCAGGCTGACTTTGGAAAACATCTTGGGCTAGGTGGTAGAGTGATAGAAAAAAGGATCCCTGGTCATTTACTCCCGGTACGCCATTCTCGCCCGGCATACGCGCGTATCCTTATCTCACGTGCACAATCACCCCGTACCCTGACCCAGCGCTTGTTCTCATCCAAATATACGCTCTACCCGCCCTTCAGGCTTATCGTGCTCACTGTCATGATGTCAGTCGTAGATCGGAATATCGCCCTCGAAGCTGTTGGGAACAGCCAGCAGCGACGATATCACCTATTCAACAGTCGTAGATCTGGAGGGTAGATACAAGACGACCTTCCGTCTTTGTCTATTCCCGTCGTTCGTCCATAAAAGATTACATCGAGTCTGGTTTTTCAATACTAACGAATGTGATATCACACAATGAATCCGCGCAAGCCCCACGTTCCAACGTGCGCACAGAGCGCTGGCCCCTGATATACCGTTCTCGCCAGCTCATGATCAGTATCATTCCGATCACGTAAAAGACGCCCGCAGGCCGCGAGAGGGGTGTAGAAACTCATGATTTGACTGAAATACCATTGATGTGCGTCATCTATTCTATCTGTCCTCTTCTTCCACATCCTCTCACATTGTATCAATTCTCTGCGTGGAAACACAAGCCTGCATATTGTTGATTCAGATCACTCTGAACAGGATTTGGTCGTTATAGATAGCGGCCTATACATCACCTGTGAAGCACCGAATGAGGTCCACGGTCGATGACGTCCATAAAGGGACAGACGTACTCCAGACCGCCGTGCATGTTCGTCGATTGAGAACACGCGATGTAGAATACCCGAAACTTACGATGAGATGGTGTCAGATGCAAGGCGCCGGCCGAGCAGTCGCTTGTCAGTGTCGCTCATCGAATCTCAACTGGGATGGCTTGGGACAGGAATCCGTGTGGGAGGGTTCCCCGCATGGTACCGCACGGGAACGCACAAATGCCGGCGGGTGCCTGAAAGGGCCCGAATTCCTGCTCGGTCAGGCTGGCCGGGAGTAGTATTCACTACTGGCTTCCTCGCTGATAAGAAGCCTCCTCTGTCTCCAAACGCGGACGTCGTTGCACGCTATGCATGGAGGTTCGTGACTGGGTCCAGTTCTGAAGTGCGAACAAGTTGGGTGAGATGAAAAATGATGCCAGGAAGTCGCAGTCGACTTGCACCAACAGATGCACCCGACCTTGTTCGTGATTGTCTAGTTCCACTCGAAGATATCTGGTTCCCCCCAAAGTCGCCCATCCTAATGTCCGGGTCTCTGTTAGAGGGCGGTATCATCCTTACGCAAATACGTTGTTACACTCCGCGGAACGCGAGATATTCTAGTTGTACTCGTGCGCTGCCGTACGTTGTTTAGCACGGTCAATACACCGCTCAGAGCTACATAACACCTGCTTATGCATCAGTTCACACTATAGTCGCGAGTCGGGCGCTCGCACTCGCTCCAACGTACACCTTCCCATCGTTCTTGTCGTCGTCATTGTGGTGGTGGCCTATGAGTACTTGAGTTGTCGATGGGCAAATCGCTTTCCAAGTCCCCACCCCATGATATTTCAAGTTCTCGCCGAGGCATTTACCGTCTTGGCCGATCATTCCGATGCACACGAAACGCAGCATGCGAATTTCGTGAAACCTTTTTCGCTGTCGTATTTCCATGCATCGAAGCAATAGGCTACTCTCCTACCTCACGCTATTGCGAGCTTGAAGACTTGCCAGGGACCACGATAAACCTTTCCGTCTTCGTCATAACAGAACGAGTCGCATATGGCCTCTCCTCATAAGAAACAGCCGCTGAAGTTCTGTGCTTGATTGAATGGTTCTGTCCATCGGTCTGAGGTTTCACCATGCCCAAGATAGATCTAGAAACGGCAATATTAGCTATATGGTGCTCGGTGCCCCTGATAGGCACTACCCCCATCTCGCCGGTTATTCCAATGGAATGGCAAGAAATCGACACTACTATCCATTCTCCGACATGGTACCAATCTGACATCGCTGGCTCCCGATCGCGAAGTGCTTCCATGGAGATAGTATCAATGATTTGTGGACATACTAATTAGTACTATCCCACTCAGCCCACAACTCACCATGATGGTCTTGGCAATTGGAACGAAGATCATGTATCGGGTTGCAAACAGACTGTTTGGAATCTCCTTTATTCTTGACATACCAGCGAGAACTTGGATGCTCCACTGTTTCTAGAGAGTGGAGAAAGCTTGCATGTAGAGTGGGGCGACCGTTCTTCATCCCATTCCCGCAGCTTTGGATGAGAAAGATTGACGACAGATCGCACTTTTGTTCAATGCATGAGTAGCATCAAGCTTATCCCGCACTCAAACTCACTGTAAGTACTAAGGTAAAGCACCCTTACTTACCCAGATTAGCCCACCAATCTGGAACCAGTGGCCAGAACAGGTTCCGAACATCTCTGTATCTCTGATCAGCCGAGGGGACAATAGCGGAGGCAGCTGCAGGTCGATAAAAGATGCTTATCAGGCGATCGACTACGAAAAAAAGATCTGTCAGCACATGAATCATGTTGCTTACGGTCTACATCGTTCGAGCGTTCGAGGCGGAGTCTTCGTGAGCAAGGATTATGTAGTGCCTTCAACTTGACAGCTTGGCGAGGACTCGGCGGCTCCGCGGCAGAATGCCGACGGTCCTCGGATTTGCTGCCGATTCGGAGTTGCGCAACTTCAAATTGTCACGGCCCATCGCCGGCTCTGCCAAAGTCCTCCTGGCCGAAACAAACTAGTACTATCGATGCGGCCGCGAAGCGGCAGATGCAATAAGAACCGCAGATTCCTGTGAGTATTGACTTCGCGGGCGGCACTTACTACCAGTTACTAGCTCGGGTGAAGTGCTTACGAGCAACAAGTGACGTGGGTGAACGGGTACACGGACTTACCCTAGGCTACACGTCACACGCCCGCGGATGCCTTTTCTAGGGACAAGATCGTACTGATTGGCAATGACTGTGCCACACAAGCAGCAGATAAAATGGCCCCTTTGCATGTCGAGAATGCGCAACATCCACTACGTACCTTCCCTCGCAGGCTCCATCCACAATGTCGAATTCTCGTGTTTGGCTCAGTGAGTTGGACTCTTATCGATGGCCTCTCGCAGTTCTCTGATCCATATGTGCACCAATAGTCACAGGTACTTCCGCCGGTATCGGACAAGCTCTAGTCAAGGAAGTGATCGCAGCCGGCGAACGTGTTGCTGCTATCACTCGCAAAGCGTCCGGTGTCTCCGAGCTCACTGCGGCCCACCCCTCTGACAAACTCTTTGTCGTCGAATATGACGTCGGAAACCCCGCCCATAACGCTGAGGCGCTCTTTGAAAAGGTCCACAAGCACTTTGGTCGCGTTGACGTCGTTGTCAACAACGCTGGGTACGGTTTGAACAGTGTCGTAGAGAGTACCAGCGACGAAGACGCACGCAACCAATTTGAAGTTAACTTCTGGGGAGCCGTTCGCATCAGTCGCGAGGTGGGTGCCTACCGGTCGGTCCGACGAATCGGTGGCTCTGATCACATCTTTAGGCCGTCAAGTACTTCCGCGGAAACAAGATTCCCGCCGGTCGTATCCTCAACATCTCGTCCGTAGGTGGTTTCAACTCGAACCCCACCCTCGCTTTTTACTCTGCGAGCAAGTTCGGTATGTCTTGGCGGTTCCATCACGAAAAAAGGTTACCAATTGAAAACGCTTTACAGCCTTGGAGGGATTCAGTGAGGGTCTCCACAAGGAGCTTCCCCCCGAATGGAACATCAAAGTTATCACCATCCAGCCTGGAGGCGTGCGGACGGAGTGGGCCAAGGGCAACATGGTCGACCGTCCATTGCCTCCTGCCTATGACGCCCCCGACAGCCCTCCCAACAAAATGCGCGGCCTTTACAAGTCTGCGCATTACATGGGAGACCCCGTCAAGCGTATGTCTGCTCTCTTCGATGCCTGCATCTGTCGACTGACCACCACATCGTTAACAGTCAGCCGCGCGCTCATCACCATCTCCCGGGAAGCCAACCCCCCTCTCAGATTGCCTTTGGGTGGTGACTCACAGTACATCATCCTCAACAAGCTCAACGAAATCAGGAAGGAGATAGAGCAATGGGATCAACTGACGCTATCCTCGGTTGCGGACGATGCCGACCCTCACTATTACAAGAAGCTCCAATCGGTGGTGGTCGAAAGGTCTTAAAAGGATGTCATTGTATCAACTCTATCGATTCATGTATACTACCATTCAAGCTGTAAAATCCAATTTTTGACCTACTGGTTTGGAGGAATTGGTTGTAAGTCTTGTTCCGATCGAGGACTTGGTAGATGATCGATAAGAATTCGAGTTTGCAACTTTCGTTCTCCCCCCGTGGGCCAAATGAACTTGGAACGAGGAGCTCGTATTCAATTTGTTAAACAGAGCCCGCAGTTCCGCAGATATGAAATATATTGTATCTTCAGTGATATCGATCTTATCTTTTCATGCAAGTTGCTTTCAGAATAGAATCGGAACCGAGGGTCCTTTGGTCGGCAAAACAAAACAAGATAGGCCCATCAGTGAAGTCGTCGCGATTCAGATGGCACTGAGAATAGCAAATGCCGGCCTTGGCAACTCGGTGTTTGTATAGAGGTGTCATCATACATCAAAGATGGTGCGTAAAGTAGAAAGATGGAGTGTAGGTCTAAGATACTGTCAGTTCGTGTCTTCCGAATCTATATCAAATTATCGATGTCCGACATGAGATGACTATATATGTGCGATCACGTTCGAGCAGCATCCACTTCTAAGAGCAGTGCAAAGATAAGGAGGATCTTGCTCACGACATATGACCCTCGCGATGAGTACCGACCATTCCTGGAGTACCTCTGCGGGTGAGGGTGCTCGGGACATCGGGCCGCAGGACCCAATGGGGCTGAAGGAAAACATTGAGCTCATGCTTCGGAATGGGGATCGCTGCAGTCTATGCAACAGAGATAACGGTAGGTTGTTGTCCGCAGGATGCCAAATGGATGAGGACGCACCCTTCAATTGCCACCGCAAAAGGCCAATCCGCGAGCTCCAGCACGTGTGCCTGTCCAACATGCGTTGCGATGAAAAGAATCTGTCGCATCGTTTGCACGAGAACTCGCAGTGTTTGCCGTGCTGTGACACTTCGTGACGTAGACGGTCATGATGGCGTGTAAAGGACTCTGGGCAACCCATTGTGCAGGCAAAGTTCTTTCGCGGCTTCACGATGTGTGTCTTCATATGCAACTGCTGTGTGTAGAGGCTCTTCAGGACCCGATGACACGTCGCGTGCGGACACGGATACCCCTCGTGCTTGCCCTCCCGAGGCTGCGGCCGCAACTCGGAGGCACGACCGTCGGGGATAGATGAGGAAGCGGTGGGGAATGCACCATGGGGTGACGCTTCTTGATTGTTGCTCTCGGCCCGGGACTCGAGCACGGACTTATCGTCCTCTATGGCAACACCGGTTTCAATCATTTGTGATGCGGATGACAATATAGATCGCTGTGGCAAAGCAGAATTGTGTACGGGAGCACCGGATCCGGAAAAGACCACGGATGCCGGGTATGCACACGACGCGGACGCCTCGGCACTTCCCTCTGACACTAGATGATCTACCGAATGTGGGTGAGAGCAAGAATCGCAGTCATTTCGCTTAAAAATCACCTTGACCATCAATCATTTTGTTTGTCGACTCTGATGGATAACAATGGGTCGTGTCGTTGCTTGCATACCATGCAGTGTAAGCTGAAGCACGATCAGTGGCGGATAATAGGAGGTCTCGTAATACCTGCTGACCATGAAGGCAGTTGGCGTTGTACTGAAAGTCTTTGCATCCAGAAAAATCATCTGATTCATAGGTCGTCGAGTCTGCTATTGGACATACGTTACTCAACAATACAGGTACAACTATCAGTTGCAGCTCCGAGATCACATACCTTCGAATATAGAGCCAGAAGTAATCAGCGATAGCGTTTCTGAGATAGGCGACATCAACCTCGGTTCAAGTTCCTGGGAAGGCTCGGAGCCTTTCTCTTCCCAGAGAGACGCCCGGTTTATCATGGGCTCGGGCAGTTCATGGTTGTCGAGATGAAGACGGTGAGAACCGTTCGGAACATCCGGATTCTTGTATCCGCTTGGGAGACTAAAAAAACCTACATTCAATGCAGGGTTGTCAGCATCGTGCGAGCAGTCGTTAACCTTGTACCTTGATTGTGGGCGTCTGGAATTGATTGCGCTGGCATCTCGGTCAAACGTGTGTGGTGCTGGTCAGGTTGAGTAGCCAACCCAAGTGGTGCATGAGCAAATTCAAGAGCTGTAGAAAAGTAACCCAGTCACCTCAAGAATGCCGAAGTCTGTCTCAAGTCAACAAACCTTGAGAAGAGTCTGCGGATTGGCGTGCAGAATCTGCGACGGAATTTGTGCAAATCCGAAGACACATGTTCGAGTCCTCAGATGAACTCTGCAAGGTTAGTATCAGATTTTCAGCGCCATAACCATACTGCAGGCGGGAAGGGATGTCTTTGATGTTGTAGGTAAAATTCCCGCTCCGGGGATCGATTCCGACGTCCAGTTGAGAATCGAGTAGATTTGAGATGGGGATGGTAAGAAACATTCTGAAGCTTTTAGAGCACCAAAGTGATTGAACTACTCGGACGTCGTGGGGTATATAAGGTCCCGAATAAAAGGGAAGGTGCAGCGGTTAAATAGTAGATGTGACCACGACCATCACACTTCTGATGCAGTCGCATCTCGGAGTAAGATGAGTATAGCATTGTGCTGGATGGTTCGCCGTAACGCTCCGGAGTCTAAGTTGGATCCAGATGCTTCTTCTGCTCCGGATGCTCGCAATACACAGACAACGGACGAGAATACAAAGATGGACTGGGAGCTCCGGATACTTGAGCGAAATTTGAACCCGCCAGAAGGGACTAATCTTGACTCGGAAGCGATCTGGGAAAGCACCAAGCCTCGACTCTGATGGCGTGGTGCGTTGCACTTAGTTCGGACTTCGGGCCGGAGTGTTTTTGCGGAGTTTCTTTCGCGGTGGGAGCCTTTTACGTAAACTATACAACTTGACTCAGATCATACATCATGACACGGACGCATGATCTAACTCGAAGGTCTGGCCTTGGTCTGGCCAATCGGATTAAAGCCGACTCCAACTACTGCACCTTTGATCTGGTCAGAGAATGGGCACAATGCTGAAGGAATGAACCATCGAAATGCGTATTACCTCTCTTGTCAAGATCAATTGAGAGGTCACACTTAGATTCAGACTATGTATAAAGTACAGGCATTACGCAAGCTCCGAGGAGCTCTATGTTTGTTCAAACACCTACACCAGTTCTGTCAACCGTGTCTGCGTTAGCGCTGGTACGGGTAAAGGCAAAATGACAGCGGTATCGTAAATTAGATTCCTCGGTTGTCGAAAGCCTGTTCTAGTTACTACTATTGAGGTGAGTACCGCCTGAATCCCATCTTCTATCAACCTCTGCTTAGTAGCCCATCTCCTGCGCACGTTGCCTAGCCCCGTTCGTACCATTACCACGGTATCCGCAGAAGACAAGGATCTCCATGTGCTTCAACACAACGATGTGATCAAGTTTCAGCACTGGTGGAGATTTTTGCTGATGGACTCCGATCTTCCTCCATATTCCAGTTTACTACTACTCATTTCACCCAATGACTCCCCAGTCCTACCGCCACCGGGCCATCCGGAAAATTCACCACCGCTACCTGCTCTATATTGTGAAATATTTATACTGTCCCCTACCACCCACCAGGTCCATACATCGTCACACCGCTGGTTCAAATTCGGCCCAGCTCTGGCGTAGACGAGTTGATTAGACTACGAGAGCTACAGGTAATGCACGTATGTATTATCCAACGAGATCCGGACTAGCCTGATCTGCTTGGACATCTTCATGTCTTTCGGTAGGCGTTGCAACGGAAAAATATACTTATGCATGCTGAAGAAACTATAGACCAGGATGGACCGTCGACTCGGGAACTTGTTGACAAGAGTTGGGACCATCTGCGGAATTCTGAATGGAAGATTCAGAAAGCGGGGGTGGAAACTCTTTCTGTCGAACTGGTATGGATCCGTTTCCCGGCTTTTTTTTTTTTTACGCATCTTTAAATAATTCTGACCTTATCCTGCATTAGACCACGGCGTGGCTGCCACTAAGGATCGCTTACCCGAGATAGTCGCGATGCTGTTGCCAGCTGGTCATTTGTTAATAGTTTCGACCAGTACAACTGTGCAAGGTTCACCTGTCCCTAGTTTGGGCCGAGCGTAATCGATGGGAGGAGAAACGTCGCGACTAGCTCGGGCGCAAACCATGTCATCAGAGCCGCCGTCCAAGCCTTCTCCATCGATGTTTGGACCAGGATGTGTAACGTGGTCCACAATAGCGAGTATATTCATTGTCACCGTTTGGAAAGGCAGAACTGACATGGCATTGATTCAGAAACACTACGCGAGCGAATGTGTGACGCGTTGCAATACGGAACCTTGAAGCATCTAC
The DNA here is from genome assembly GCA_003313885.1 of Boletus sp. MG55. Classification (NCBI taxonomy): domain Eukaryota; kingdom Fungi; phylum Basidiomycota; class Agaricomycetes; order Boletales; family Boletaceae; genus Boletus; species Boletus sp. MG55. Next base: position 10,588 of record QGOI01002029.1, on the reverse strand, counting down.
ATCTATCCGGGAACCTCATTGATGATGCGGATAGATCGGCATGGCTAGTCAAGACCCCAAACCGAGGTTGGTTGCGCTCGGGTTTCTGTACGAGAGCGCAAAGTGCTGATGCCATTGCATTATCTGACGTGATCGATATGCTCGACAAGATGATCAAAGCCGTTAACGAGGAGCTCTCAGAAGGTCTCATGTCAATTGATAACACTGTACTGCCGCACATCCAGCACTGGGATCGCCTCGCTACACTACTTCGCGACCAAGCGATCGCCGTGGTGATGATTCTGCCTTTGGTGCTGGGTGTATCGGCGCTCACGATTGTCGCTGTCGTGGTAATCACCCCAATCCACCTTTCTTTTGAAGTGAGTAGGAGAGGAGACGTCGGACTCAGGTTGCTAAATTCCGAACTTGGGTTCTTCAGACGGCTCTTAACACGCTATGATACAGCACGCTCGGACCCCGAATAAATTGCGTTGGCATAAGAATGATGTCCCTTAAGATGGAAATGAACATGAGGGCGTCCCTACTGGCAACCAGGGTGGTCAGAGTGCTAAAGTGGTTCGGGATGGCATGGAGATGAGGGCACTCAATAAAGTGGTAGCATTATCAACGTTGAAGATTGAAGGGTACCGGACATTGTCGTTCTCCATCAACGTGGTGTTTCTATCGTGCATTACAATCGCTTCTACCCCGCCCTTCGGTTAACTTGCCTTCCCAGTGTCCGACACTGGTCGGACAAAAACAAGGTTACATACAAGACATATTTAGACTTCTTAGGCCCACTGGATCACGGCCGCATGGATCTCCACTGCGACGCTGCGCCGTGGAGTCAGTCGTTCGGAGTTGTCCATGCACGAAGTTGTGGCGTCATGCATCACTGGACACCAATGAGTACGATACATTCCCTGAATCAGGTCGGCCGCTTGCTCTAAATTGGATGTACCCTCGATCATAAAATATCTGGCATGGCTGCCGTTCACGGGGGCTCAATGGTGGAAAAGTCGGAACTCAAACACCCTGTTGTCGGAAGCTCTGAAGATTTTCCCCCTTTCATCTCCGGGTCCTTGGTCTCTTGTGTGGAGCTCAGGGATAGTCGCGAGGGATTTCTGCGAGAGGAAAGAGTTGTCCATCGTTGCCGACTCCAGCCAGTGGCAGCAGCGGCTGTTCGGATGAGGTCAAACCCCTCTTATCGCATCGACTAGTGATGATATTGTCTGGTCGCAAGGTAGGTGGCTTTGCTTGTGTGCTTCACAACGTGCCAATGGTGCCGGTTAGTCCCGGGATGGCTGGTTGTCACGATAGCGGTGCCGAACAGTGAGCTGGTGAGATCTAGTCACTGAGAAGCTGAAAACTCGTTTGATCGGGCTGCAGTCCTCCATGTTGTAGTAGAAGACTTACATTTATGAGAACTAAACTCAAATAGACCCATTTCCATTGGAGCCACAAAAGGGAACCCAAGCCTTACGATTAAGGCGAGCTGGCGGCTCCCCAACTTGACCGTGACGTGACAGCGCCGGATGGCAGAATGAATGTTGCATGTGGCATTCACAGCTTGATTGGATACTATTCGAAACTGCGAGGCAAAAATATACAGTTAGTGGAACAAAGTATGAGATTCAGTGGATGTGGATGAAGACCTGAAGCCAAGCTTGTGGAGGGGTCGAAACCTGGGTAGCTCGGTAAAGCCAAGAGGCTTTCGTGTTCGGCTCCCACTAAGTTCTGCTCGATTGAGAAACTTGTGACAGCAGTGCGCAACGGGTCCAACTTGCTGCTCACACGTGTCAGAAAGCCCTCTGCCGGCCTCCTCGAAGTGAAGACCCGAGCACCCTTTCAAGATCAACTTCAAGTTGACAAAGTTTTGCCGAAATGGCGCTTCAAGTTCCATAGTAGTCCAGGCTCCATCTTGATTGGCTGGCGCAAGCCCAAAACAGGATCATACTTTCCTTTTTTCGTCCAGCTATGTAGGCGAGGCGAGACGGCTAACTCGGTTCAACCTGCAGATAGGCTCGAGGCTCCTTCAACCAAAATACACGCAGCGCGCGATCAAGTCAGCCACTCAGGATCTGGTAATTTGCTCTTTTTCTATTGGTTAATTAGTCGCTTACATATTAGTGGAGAGAGTCTCCATTCAGTTTGTTCCGCAAGGTGGCCATGTGGCGGTAACATCATTCTTTCAACAACTCTCACATCGCGAAAGTCATGAGGTCGACACTCTTTGTTGTCACCTACCTTGAATTATTTCTCCAACTCCCAGGCCACTCAATTAGCGGTTAGCAAGATGGTAGCCTTCATTGGAGTAGGGTTATGCTCGTTGGTAGGTGAGTTCGATTACTGAGGTTGTCACGAACGCTATCATCGTGTGGGTCCGTGAAGACCTAACAGGAGTGCGTTACAGACCTCGTGGATAACGAAACTATGAATTGCATATCGCAGACCCTGACCGCCCATGCACTAGGCCACATTCTGTCCACAGCACACGGCTAGCGTCGTTGTTATGAACCGCGGCCACAAGGCGTGTCGGTCGCTGTTGCAGCCCTGATTTCTCGTGTTCTATCGCTGTTTGAGCGCACTGCCTTCAGTATATAGGTCAAAAGACTTCATCCATTCCGCGTCTTTGCGTTTCACACTCCATCTCGACATCCCTCATGGCCGAGAGTTCTAGCGCTTCGCCTCATACACGCATGTCGACATCCAAGTCGTCTGTCCGGACTTCATTCTCTAGATGTACTCAGTGCAGCCCCCGACAGAGGGAGAACTCGAGAAACCTGGTTGTATGCATCGACGGCACTTCTAACCAATTTGGTCAGAATGTAATTGTTCTGTATCCCCGTAGTATTTGTCTCAGCTCACGATTATGCTCAGAATACCAATGTGGTGAAGTTGTTCGCGAAGATCGACCTGGAGAGGACTCGTCCAGAACATCCAGAACAATTTGCATATTATTCCAGTGGAATTGGCACGCGTCCGAAATCGTTACATATTTTCGATCGTATGGAGAGAGCATTCTCTGACAAATTCGACATGGCGGTCGCATGGTTCGTACTCACTGTAATCATTGACTTTTAGATGCAATGATATACTTGATGGCAGGAATATGGAGGAAATTGTCAAGGATGCGTACGGCTGGCTGGCACGGACGTATCAAGAGGGGGATCAGATATACCTCTTTGGTAGGTCGGGTTCCTCGTCCCAGCTTGCGCAGCTGATGTTTGTGCTGTAGGTTTCTCTCGAGGTGCATATCAAGTACGGGTTCTCGCAGGGATGATACATGAGGTATGGGACGAATCAGTTCTTTTCATCGCTCTGTAAAACCGAACACGTGTCAGGTTGGCTTGATAAGGACACCAACAGAGAAACAGATTGGAACGTGAGTAACTGCTGCGTGGTTTGAATGAACTTGACGAACAGACACTGGACAGGGCTTACGATCACTATGAAACAATTCGCTCGGGAAAGCCGAAGACAAGGCAAATTGCTAGAGAATTCAAGAATACTTTTTCCTGGAAGGGCCTGAGAATCCACTTTGTCGGAGTATGGTAATTCTAATATTTTATGCCTCCATCGGGCTGCCCAAAGCTGATCTCTGTTAGGGATACTGTCTCCTCCGTGGGGCTTATCAGAGGAGATGTCTTCCTTTCGACTTCTTCGTCCGCGGCGCATGCTTGTCACTTCCGACACGCGCTGGCTCTCGACGAGCTTCGGGTCAAGTTCATGCCAGAGTATTTCCATGAAATGAACCCTCAAACAGACGACGCGAGGTCCAAGTACGTTGTTGCCTCCCTTGATGGTGGACATTCCACAGCACCCCCGAGCGAACGGCGCGAGTCTACTGTTAGCGACAACGGCACTGGTTCCTCTGGGACTGAGAAGAACCTGACTCCTGACATCAAGGAAGTCTGGTTTGCCGGCAGTCACTCAGATGTGTGAGTATGCCTTCGAAACCCAGTTTCACATTGCTGATGTACCTCGTACAGGGGTGGTAAAAATAGACCCGGAAAGTCTCCCCAGGCTGGGAACGTCTCGCTGCTATGGATGCGTCGAGAAGCCGCTGAAAAGGGTCTCATGTTGCTGCCGACGGACGTAGTATGGGTTCCAGATGATGTTGATCTTGGCATCAGTGATTCGATGAGCTGGATATGGCGAATCGTTGAATATATGCCTATCAAGCACCAAGTATCTTTCAGTGGTGCTGGTGAGGATGCTCGACGGTGAGACTTGTGCTGTGTCATTGGCTCGCGTTGCTGATATCGCACTTGGTAGCGTTCATCGGATGCAACCACGTCGTATCATACCCGGTCAAAAGGTCCATGCTTCCATCTTGTATGCAAATGCGTATAAGCCACAAGCGACGCTAGGAGAGGGCTTCGACATACCCATTACGCACGCTGAACTCGACGATACCGATCTAGGCAACCAAATTTGGGAGACCGGTCTATTCGACGATACCGCAGCACAAGAGCTGGTGAACTCCTTGGATGGTCAGCAAGGGGTTGCGCCAGTATACCTCGACAGGTTGTTGTTTATGCTGCGATTTGGTAAGGCTTCTTTACCTTTTCGATCTGCTTGGTAATCACGCCTCCACCACCTTCAGAGGAGGGAAAGCAATGCGTCAGGAATGTGCTTGATTGGCAAAACAAGTTCGAAAACCTTATTCTCAACGGTAATTGCGCACCGCTTGTCAGGCTTGTTACCATCGTCGCCTATTACGAAGCTTGTGAGTGTCTTATATTCAATATGGGCGTAGTTTCTAATCTTCCGTTACAACCTGCGATCCCCAAGTGCACCCGCAGAGTCCTGCGCTGCCTCGTACTAAATCTTGGCAAGATGCATTTGATGATGCGAAGAAATGTCTCCGTGACATTCTGGCTAAGCACAAGCATCGAGATGGTCCCAGAGTGGTCGCTCTCTTGAGACCCCTGACGAAACACAACCATTTGCGAGAGCACATTCTTACCCAGGATGTCTTGGACACTCTCGTGATATTACTCGATAAGATCGTTGGACAGAAGGAGGGGAATTTTGGACAGGCAATGGACGGCCTGCACAACCTGTTGCAGTGTGGTGCGTTGGTGGTCATCGTGCATCTAGCAATTCACTCATGGTCCGTTAGAGGATACCCGGGCAGTTATCATACAAAAACTCGGGGCTAACTACCCGAATTCCGACGTGTCCAGACTTTCCCGGATATTGAAAGTCAACGGTAAGGACGACACCTATGATCGGGACTACGCGATGATATATCATTTTTAGACCCGCGCCTTTTAATTGCCGCGCTGCGCATGATGTTGACCCTGGCACGGATTCCAGATGGTAAGTGTTCTCCAATTTGTTGGCAAGTCATAGGAATTCAATGGTAACACAGCGAGCGATGTGTGCTCCGTAGTGAAGCCTAGGATCAGGGACTTGGCAAGAAATGATGACCGACTGGTTGGTCTCCTCGCTGTTGAGATATGGCTTGCCCTGTACATTCCCGGTGAACCAGGTACGTAATACATTTTTGGTCTTGTGTTCTTTATCCTAACTATCGTTGTAGGACAACTGAATATTCGCGATACGCATGTTCGGGCGAATCTCGCTAGCGCCTTGGTCCACATGAATTTCGATGGACACGGTCCAGCTGATGGACAAAGCGGCGGCGTAGATCCTGGACAAGGTGGCGGCATAGGTCCTGAACAAAGCGGCGGTGTAGATCCTGGACAAAATATATTCGCTCGCGTTTTCGGGCTTCGTGAGTGACATTCCTTAGCGCGTTTCCAACGAAATTTGATCATAGCATCCTTTGTATCAGACGCCCCGCAACTCAATGACCAACAGAAAAGGCTCATTAGGGCATTGAAAAATGCCGTTCGGACTGGGAATGCTCGCGAGCGTACCGCTGCGACGATGACCCTCCTGAAGCTATGCGAGAGTGAGTCTGGTTTTGACTAGTTAATGACACGATCTCATCGTTCATCAGCCCCGAGCATCCGTGAATATCTCCGCGAGATCGACCTGTTGGACGTCTTTACCAAACAGCTGCAACGTAAGGACCCCGCGCTGCTCGCTGCATACGCGTTGGCCACATGTTTACAATATAGTGAGTGTAATCATGTGTGGTAGCACTCGCGTAGCTCAGAATCACACTAGGCGACATGAAGCAGTCTATAAGGGACAACGAACTCCTACCGAAATACATCGTCGGCATGTTACGACTTGACTATTTCGACGATGCTGTAGGTCAAGTTGAAGGATTCCAGGTTTTTGGGAACATTATGCGAGACGGTAATGAGCTACTAATCATTATTGACGTTCTAGTTCGGCGTACTGATTCATTTGAGTCAGACGAACTACGGAAAAAGATCAAGGAGTACAAAATCCCCGAGGTTCTGGAAAGAAAGCTAGGAAAGGGCAAGCCGAAGGAGACCCGGGCGAGCTTGATCTGCTTGGACATCTTCCGGTCCTTTGGTAGGTGTTAGCATGACTATATCAGTTCATCGTAGCTGAGGCACCGTAGACGAGGACAATTCCGGTGCTCGTGAGCTTGTCGACAAGAGTTTGACACATCTGCAGAACTCGCTATGGAAGGTTCAGAAAGCAGGGGTGATGATCCTCTCTGCGTTGGCTCAGACGGGTACGCGTCATCACTGCCCTGAGAGTTTTCCTTGACGGTTTGTCTTTAGAGCACGGCGTGGCGGTTATCGAACCTCGGATATGCGAGATCATCGAGATGCTTCTCCCGGATGGTTACCTGCCGATCGTGCGGACTGCGCAAGCGGCCCCAGTGAACCCAACTTCCCCCGGCGAAGGTCAAACGCAACCAGCTGCGACAACTACCGAGTCTGCAGATTCTTCTTCCACCGAGTCTATAAACTCTCCTTCCACTACCTCAGCGGATGCGCTGTCCAGGCCATCTTCGTGGATGATGGGACCAGCATGCGCGTTGCGTATTTTGGCGCAGGATCGCAAGTGTTTACTTGTCATCTTGCGCAGGCGTCGGAACTGATATGTTGTTTCAGAAAAACTCCGGGACCTTATGCGCGGTACGATACAATACGGCAGTTTGAAACATTTGTATCTATCCGGAACGCTTGTCGGCGAGAAAGATACACCAGCACGGCGCATCGGGACTCCTAACCGAAGTGAGCTGATTCTTTCTTATAGGGTCGGGATACTGAAATTAGTTTCTTGCCCCTTCAGCTGACGTCACCGGGATGCTCGACAAGATGATCAAAGCCGTCGACGGGGAACTGTCAGAAGAAGGTCTCATGTCCATTGGGGACACCGTGTTGCCCCACATCCGGCATTGGGATCGCCTCGTGACGCTGCTCCGCAATCGTGCGTTGGGGGTGGTGACTATCCTCCCAGGGATACTCGGTGTCTCCGTACTGGCGATCCTCGGTGTGGTCGCAGTCATACCAATTTATCTGTCTGTTCAGGTATACGGGTGCGTATCAGAGAACTACTTTTTTCGTGAACATGGTGATACTGATGTATATGGATATCTAGGCTGTTTGAACAGTTATGGTCACGCTATCAGAATATCCGTTTCTTGGATGGTCTGCGTGGCGGACATGGCGCCGATGCAACCCAGGCCGGGCACGAAGGTCAGACCGACGTGGGCGTCCATGAAGGCGAGGGTGGTCCAAGTGGACATGACGGCGAAAGCCCCTAGGATGTCGAAACCATGCCTACCCAGGGTGGTGGGGATAACTAACACAACGAGGCAGGAGTGAGGTGTTCTTGTTCGGCGAGATGCAATAGTATGTATAGTTGAAGCATTTATTCATGGACTCGATTACATAATATGCTCTGTTCTAATCGCTTCAAGTGACTGTTGGATATTGAATGAATATGCCTCTTCGAGTGCGCACTGCTCGGTGTCTACTCCAACACACCTGCTCACAACCAAGTCGTGTAATCTATTACAACTTCCATTCCCAAGAAGCAACCAAGAAGCCGTCAATGTTGCTGCACAACCATTGGTGATATCCCCTCTGACAGACCGGCGAAACAGGCATTCACTTCACCCATCTCGCCTGCGACACACATCATACTGGCGGAGTAATAAAGTTAGTGTTTCCTCTGCCCTTCGTCACCCAGATGGTTGAAGAGGGATAACAGGAGCGCTATGGCCCTATGAATATAGACGAGGGTCGTGACCATCATCGGACAACGGGGTTCGTTGGGTGCGAAAGGGCCATCGACATTAATATCAGCAACAAAAATTCGCGGGTTTCATTTCTATGCTTCGTTGAGCTGAGACGAAGAATAGAAAACGTGGGCGTGGTCCTGTAGAGAACGCACTACCGCTACTACCACATCCTTGATCAGGCCAAAGTATATTATTTAAGGAATAAAGAGTAAAAGAGTAACAGACCCGTTGCGACAATTTCCGACAAAAGACCCGGTAACCGCAGTTAAATGTGAACGGGGCCCTGTTGAAGGTAGGGGTGTGCACGTAGATATTTTTGCCATTCGTCGGAGGATCGCCTGCCGATGCCTTGGATCAGATTGGGTGCCTGTAGAAAGAGACCGGTAATGGCGCCTCCGGAGCGTGACGAGTGGCCAGTGAACTCTGACTAAAGAAATATTAATGAAGTCGCATGGACCATGCGCAGGTGGGGACGGATCCGGTCGCAGTGATCCATAGCTCCCGGGCGAAATGGAAGAGGCCGTGAAGCTATGTATGAACGGAAATGAGCCACAGGGTCGAAAGCGGCTATACTCACCTTCGTGACGACTTGCGTGCCGTGTCCCACAAGTAGCGTTTTGTGTACTGGGAGAACAAAATAATAGGGGTCTTGGCCGAAAATTAAAGACCGGTGTAAGGGGTATGAAGTACTGGAGGTGTGTTGGGTCTGGCCAACTACTCACGCTGGCAGGTTCGCTCGGCGCAGGAGAGCATAGAAGCCTGTGGTCAGGACTGGAAACAAAAGGTCATCCTGGGAACTTGTAGTAGAGGCGACACCAAGCAAACCGGAGTTGCAGTGCCCGGGGTCGATGCTTGATGCACCTGCCAATGAACATTAATATGTATTATGTAGGGTGGTTGCAGATTTCGCGCACCACGCCGCGCCGCCAGCTTAGGTAAGCACGCTTGTGGAGAATTCCTCTGACCTATTTTAAACCTCGTTCAGAGGCAATATGGTAATGTAATGCAGACTCAGATCTGAAGAGCAGTCGTGTAACGACACAGGAGGAAGATTCTGGTTGTTTCGCGAAGTCTGATCGGTAAGCTCTGACCTCGTGTTTGTGAATTACGTGCCACACCCTAACCGTCTTGGGCCATTCATTCGGACGCGTCCTATCCCCTCGGCGGCGAGCATCGTCACCCTGGATCCCGGCCACAAGACATATCGTTTGTCAGTGCAACACTGGTTTCTCGCGGACATCCCTAGTATTTGAGCTCACATGCCTGCTGTATACATGCCAAGAGACCCCCCTCACACCGTGTATCTACACTTCATACTCCACACTCCATCTCAGCATACCTCATGGCACCCGAGAGTCCTAGCACTTCACCACATTTCGAGTACGCACTTGTGTTGATGTTGAAGTGATCTGTGCGGACTCCATTTTCTAGATGTACCTGGTGTAATGTCCGACAGAAGGGGAACGCGAGGAGCCTCGTCGTGTGCATCGATGGCAGCTTCTAACCAATTCGGTCAGAATGTAATTGTTCCGTACATCTGCAGCCTGTTCTCCTTGGCTCACCACTCTGGTTAGAACACCAATGTAGTGAAACTATTTGACACGATCGATCTGGCAAAGACCAATCCAAAACAATACACATATTATTCCAGTGGAATTGGCACACGTCCAAAATCATCATATATTCTCGACCGTATGAAGGAAGCAGTTTCTGACACGTTCGACATGGCGCTTGCATGGTTCACAGCTGTTACATTTATCTCATTACAACGGAATGGCTTCATCGTAGGAATATAGATAAAAACATCAAGGAGGCATATGACTGGCTAGCAGGAAGGTATCAAGAAGGGGATCGGATATACCTCTTCGGTAGGTCGAGTTTCTCGTTACAGCTTGTGTAGCTGATGTCATTATGTTGTAGGTTTCTCACGAGGTGCCTATCAAGTACGGGTTCTTGCGGGGATGATACATGAGGTATAGTAGGAATCAGTTGTTTTGATCATCCTGTAAAACTGGACACGTGTGTCAGGTTGGCTTGATAAGGACACCAACGGAAAAACAGATTGCAACGTGAACAACTGTTGTTGCATGGCTTGAGCATGCGTGACAAAGAGGCACCGGCAGGGCTTACAATCACTATAAAGCAATTCGGCCAGGGAACCCCGAGGCGAGGCAGAACGCCAGGAAATTTAAGACAACGTTTTCCTGGACGGATCTGAGAGTGCATTTTACCGGAATATGGTAAATTTTGGCACTTTCATCGCTCGGTCGGACGATACCCGGAATTGATCATATTCAGGGATACGGTCTCCTCCGTGGGGCTTACGAGAGGGGATGTCTCCCTTTCGATGGCTTCATCTGCATGTCATATCCGACACGCGCTTGCTCTCGACGAGGGCAGGGTGAAGTTCATGCCAGAGTATTTCCATGAAATGAGCTCCCGAACACACGACGGGAAGTC
>QGOI01002028.1:0-16869 GCA_003313885.1 Boletus sp. MG55 | reverse complement strand
CCCTCATCGCAGTGCGCATGGTCGACCCCATTGCCTACCAGCAGATATTTCCCTACATCAACCAACTCCTTGCTGATCTGCGGATCGCGGAGCCAGAACGGGTTGGTTTTTACAGCGGATTAGTCGTGCGTACGGACTATTTGGTTGCGAGGCTGTTCCCGTTGACATATTTCCCTAACTTGGCACCATGCTGGACAAACGATAGGAGAGTACCTACTCGCTCGCTCAAGTGTTGTCGGTGTATCAGTGGGGAAGGATATCAGGTCGGTAGATGGACTCGGAGCCATTGACACCACATACGCTAACGACTGGCTGTTTAAGATGTCGTTGGCCGACGTCCCGTCGTGTTTATCGTTCCCATCGGCATTGCGGCGACAACCATGGCGTTTGGGTTATCTACATCGTTTGCTGGCATGGTTGCATCCAGATTTTTAGGTCCGTTTCATTGCTTCTGTCGGTATTATTCATCCATAGTCATGTTCACATGCGATGATTCTAGGTGGATTAGTAGCAGGAAATGTAGCTGTCGTCCATTCGATTCTCGCCGAGATCACCGACAACACCAATCAAGACCTCGCAGTTCCGATCTATACCCTCTCGTGGGCAGTAGGAAGCATAATCGGGTTCGTGTTTATTTTCGTGTTCGAGCGTGATTGGATTTGACGTGGGATGTTTGTATGCTATAGACCATTCATTGGCGGGACGTTTGCGAATGCTGCGACGCAGTACCCACAGTATTTCTCCTGGCAGGTCTTTGTGGAGCATCCATATCTCCCACCTTGTCTTGTCAGTGCTGCGTGTGCGATCGTTGGAGCAGTGTTGGGGTATATGTTCATCGAAGAGGTATGGACTCAAACAGCAAAGATATCTTCGAGACAGCGATCATTGAGGACTTACGTCTGTGCTAACAGACACTTCCAAGTAAACGAAAGGATGCCCACTCCGGCACGCAAGCTTCATCTGCTGCGGGAGCGCATACAGGCACAGATCCAGACGAGGCTGAACCTGCCAGCATTGTGGCACTCCTCTCGATACCTGCGATACGAGCGCTGACGATCTCTGGATTTGCACTGAGTTTCCTCAGCCTCGCATTCGACGGTGTTTTCGTGCTCTTTTGTTACACACCTGTCAATGCGGGGGGTTTGGGACTCGATGTGAGTCTTGAGTCCAAATCCATTGCGCTCGTATATGCTCGCATTGTGCTCTGACATCATCCTTTCCTGCTTGGTCTTCCTATAGCCCTCTGTTATTGGGAATGTGCTTGCGTCCGCGGGGGCGCTTACCGTCCTCATCCGATTCTTTGCCATGCCTTACATCTTGCGGCGCTTCGACTACGCCAAGACATACAATGTGTGCATGTACATCTGGCCCGTCGTTTTTGGTCTCCTTCCATGCCTCAACATCATCGCCCGCATCGATTCGCCCATCAGCTCCAACGAAATCCCCGTCTCCCCATCAGGCTCAGGGTCTGCACTCGTATGGACAGGCCTCCTTACCCTCCCTGCGCTATCAAAGATCGCTGCCATTCCGCAAAGCATAGGCTTGCTCCTCATCAAACGGCACACTCCCTCCCCGAGTGCGCTCGGTCGGAGCAATGGGCTCGTGCAGTTTTCCATGTGCATCGGACGTACGGTGGCGCCTATGGTAGTGAGTTCGCTGTTTACCGGGGTAAATGGGATGGAGTGGGTGAGAGAACGGGGCATGGGGTGGGTGTGGGCGGTGGTGATGATTTGTGCGGGTGTTGGCGGGGCGAGGGTGACGAGGGGGATCGAGTCTGGGGCGGGAGCGTGTTAGTGGACGTGACGGTGCTTGTAGCACTGCTCCGTATACTAGCAGCACCATGTGTACAATATGTGCAGCATACGAGGGTGACACAATTCGATCAGTCAACCATTCCAAATCTCGATCCTGCTGAGCGATGCGACGTCACCAGACGACCACTTCCTTCGAGTCGAAGACACGCTTTGTGATTGTACCCGTACATCACTTTGATTCATTGCTTCGAGTGAATTCTTACCATGGTTAGAGCGTCCTCGACATTTTATTAACATACGTGGACGTCAAGTCAGAAGAAACGGGTTGTTTCGATTTCAAGAGTCGCCGTCAAGAACGCCTGAGTCATCACAAAATCCTGGGCAGATGCAAGGGTGCGATATAACCACTTTGTTTCATACAAATCGCACAGGATGAAAGGGCTAAAAGTCGTTCCTAAACTGTATCGGTCGTCGAGATTGTTTCATAACGTCCTGTTCACTGACATTGATAGAAAGCTCACTGGCGAATTGATGGATCATAACCATGTGTCGGCCCATCCGAGTCACACAACCAAAGACACATGGAAATCCCGGTGGGACCTGTCCTCGACATGCCACCGTTGGCTGTAGGTACAAGTTGCACTTTGCGGTGATCCTAAGGTAGTGTCCTCAAGCCGGCAGGTTTCTGCTCGCCCTGGCAATCGAAAACATGTACCAGTGAAAGAGCCGGAAACACCTGCGCATAATCCCGACAGTAAAGATATTTCTCTCCTATATACAAACGTGCGTCCGCATTGGCTGATTCTTCCTCCGAAAACAACAAGACTATACATTTTGAGAAATAGCCTCAATCCACGGAGGACGCCTAGTATGCAAAACAAGGCCGTTAGTTTGACGAATGATGAAGCGATAGGATGAGCGATCAATTCATTCAGCTGAACATTTTGGCTTGGAGGTTGGTGGCCATCAGCTACCGTGTAGTTGATTCAACTTTCGGTCCAATAGTACTTGTGACGCTGTACGCGGCCAATTGTTTCTCCCTGAAACAGGCCTTTTCTCCATTGTAGTAGTACTGCCTGATGATGACGAGAACCGTTTGGTCAGAGGCGAGGCCAGTGACGATGTCGCGCCAATGCTTGTAGTTGTGCACGCCGACAACGACGGTGATGCGCTCGCCCCTTGTCCGATATGAAGCGGATGACACCACTATGTATCGAAAAACCGGCAAGCCATAAATGAATCTGCAGCCCAGGATTTGACTGGCATACTTTCTTCTTGCTTAGAGTGGTTTTTTTTGGCTTGCGAAACAGTAAGGTGAACGTCGAAGAGGGACGCTCGGCGGGCGGTCATGCCTGCTTGCTTGTCCATCGGGACACCCTCTCCGAGGATCGGGGTCGGGCCATCAGGCAAGCGATGTACAGTACGAGTAGAGGCAGGTAAGGGAGCGGTAGGTAGCAGTTTCGGGCCTGCGAAAGCTCTCATCAGGGAACTGCTGCTACCCCAACCGCTGCCCATCCGAGTCCGTTTAGGATTGAGCTACCAATATTAAGCCCTATCGAGGGAGTTGCGCAGAGGCGACTACAGCGATACAAGGGCGCAACTCCGGATAGATTGGTTGCATAGCGGGGTGCACGAGTGGGGAGGAGGGAGGCAGAAGAAATTCCCAACAGGTGGTGCGGGCACTCGCCTGCACTTTTGCGCTGCCATGCGGTTCCCACATTGGCACCATGCCAGCGTGGGGTCGCTCTTCGCAGCCTGGATCCGTCAACAGGGTTCGATGAAGCGACACAGAAATCTCTGCTCTTCAGATGGGCCGGCACGAAGGTTCAAATTTCAACTTGAAAGTGCTGTATGATTAGTAATCCGGTCTGATTCCGGTGGCTATACTACCGCACATCGTTTGGTGAGCACCAATCATTTCCGCAATATTGGTAAATTGCAATCTTCAATGCTGATAACATCCATGTTTCATTGATGTGACTGGGTAGCTCTGCGCAGCCGTTAAATTGGACCCTGTGCTCCCTTCGGCTAAATTTAGCGGGTGGGAAAGCTTTCCGGGGTGTGCATGCCTGCCTTCAAGTTGCAGGCGTTGCCCACCATGGCATTACCACGCAATCTACACAATTGAACCAGGTCCCGAACAGGGCGTCGCCGACTCGCCGACCCAGTGAATTGCCATAACTGAGGTGAGCTACTAGCTATTTCTTTCTGTCCTACCTTGCTTACAGCTAGAACCTGTAGACTGAAACAGGTAGCTGCCATTAATACAGTGAATTGCCATACACTGAGACTCTAACAGGTTTATCCGAGACACTGCACCTGAGATACTGTATGTACCCTTTTGCCTGGAGCTGAATGGCGTACTCGACCTCTCACTCTGTGCTCGGCGCGAATCCCGACCATACCCACAACTATGCCGATGTTGACGCAGCAAACGAATCGACACGTCTCTTACCCTGCGACGATGAGGAAGCCGTCTCCTCCATGATCCAAAGTCATAAACCCAACACCAGTCCTGCACGGACGCCCCTCCCAAAAGTCCAACTCGGTGCCCTCATCGCAGTGCGGATCGTCGACCCCATTGCCTACCAGCAGATATTTCCCTACATCAACCAGCTCCTTGCTGATCTGCGGATCGCGGAGCCAGAACGGGTTGGTTTTTATAGCGGGTTAGTGGTACGTATCGACTGTTTAGATGTGAGGCTGTTTCCGTTGACACATTTCCCCAACTTCGCCATAAATGACAAACGATAGGAGAGTGCCTACTCGCTCGCGCAAGTGTTTTCGGTATATCAGTGGGGAAGGATATCAGGTCGGTAGATGGACTCGGAACCGTTGACACCACATACGCTAATGATAGGCTGGTAAAGATGTCGTTGGCCGACGTCCCGTCGTGTTTATCGTTCCCATCGGCATCGCGGCGACAACCATGGCGTTTGGCTTATCCACATCGTTTTCTGGCATGGTTGCATCCAGATTTTTAGGTCGGTTTCATTGCTTCTGTCGGCGTCATTCATCTACAGTCACGCTCACACGCGATGATTCTAGGTGGCTTAGTAGCGGGAAACGTGGCTGTCCTGCATTCGATCCTCGCAGAGATCACTGACGAAACCAATGAAGACCTCGCAGTTCCGATCTACACCCTCGCATGGGGAGTAGGAAGCATCATCGGGTTCGTCTTTCTTTTCGTGTTCGGGCGTGATTGGACTTGATGTGGGATACTTATATGCTATAGACCGTTCATTGGCGGGACGTTTGCGAATGCTGCAACGCAGTACCCGCAATATTTCTCCTGGCAGGTTTTTATGGACCATCCATATCTCCCACCTTGTCTTGTCAGTGCCGCGTGTGCGATCGTCGGAGCAGTATTGGGGTATATGTTCATCGAAGAGGTACGGGCTCGATATCTTCGAGACGGTAAACATTGACGACTTACGCCTGTGCTAACAGACACTTGCGAGTAAACGAAAGGACGCCCACTCCGGTATGCACACTTCATCTGCCATGAGAGTGCATAGAGGCACAGATTCAGACGAGGGTGAACCTGCCAGCATGATGGCACTTCTCTCGATACCTACGATACGAGCACTCACGATCTCTGGATTTGCACTGAATTTCCTGAGCCTCGCATTCGACGTCGTTTTCACGCTCTTTTGTTACACACCTGTTAATGCGGGTGGTTTGGGATTTGATGTAAGTCTTGAATTCAAATCCATTGCGCTCGCATTGGGCCCTGACATCGTCCTTTCCTACTTGGTCTTCCTACAGCCATCTGTGATCGGAAATGTGCTCGCGTCCGCGGGAACGCTTACCGTTCTCATCCGGTTCTTCGCCATGCCTTATATCATGCGGCACTTCGACTATGCCAAGACATATACTGCGTGCATGTACATCTGGCCCGTCGTTTTCGGTCTCCTTCCATGCCTCAACATCATCGCCCGCATCGATTCGCCCATCAGCTCCAACCAAGTCTCCGTGTCCGCATCAGGCTCAGGATCAGCACTCGTATGGACCGGCATCCTTACGCTCCTCACGCTATCAAAGATCGGCGCCATCCCGCAAAGCCTGAGCTTGCTCCTCATTAAACGA
This sequence comes from Boletus sp. MG55, assembly GCA_003313885.1. Classification (NCBI taxonomy): domain Eukaryota; kingdom Fungi; phylum Basidiomycota; class Agaricomycetes; order Boletales; family Boletaceae; genus Boletus; species Boletus sp. MG55. Next base: position 11,026 of record QGOI01002028.1, on the reverse strand, counting down.
CACGCTCCCTCCCGGAGTGCGCTCGGTCGGAGCAACGGGCTCGTGCAGTTTTCCATATGCATCGGGCGTACGGTAGCGCCTATCGTAGTGAGTTCGCTGTTTACCGGGATAAATGGGATGGAGTGGGTGAGGCAACGGGACGTGGGGTGGGTGTGGGCGGTGGGGATGGTTTGCGCGGGTATTGGTGGGGCGAGGGTGACGAGGGGGATCAGGTCTGGGGTGGGAGCGAGTTAGTGGACTGGAGCAACTCAATGGGATGAGTCGACCACTCCGAATTGCGATGCTGCTGAGCGATGCGACGTTACCGGACGAGCACTTCCTTTCGAAGACAATCTTTGTGGTTGCGCTTGTTCATCTCCTTGATTTATTGCTTCAGAGTGAATTTTTGCCGTGGTTAGAGCGTCCTCGATCATATTTTATTAACATAGCGCTGAACGTGGACGTGAAGTCGGAAGAAGGGGGTTATCACGATTTCAAGCGTCGCCCCTGCGCATGACTCCCGAGCGACGGTAAAGGCGAAAGGAAAGAGCGCTGGCGCCACTTTCTTTCGCACGGCCAAAGACATACACAACGAGGTTTTCTGTATTTAGCACGAACTTAAACTTCGTCGCAAATGTGATCCATTGGACCAAATTTCAAGTTTAGATTCATGGAATCGATCACATTTAGAACCACATCTAGGTTGATACTAAATGTGGAAAACCCCGTTGTGATAGCTCTGGTCCTGCGCTCGTGCCTCGCTAGGTAACAGAACCCTACTCTCTGGCCTGGAACTAAATGGCGTACTCGACCTCTCACTCTATGCTCGGGGCGAATCCCGGCCATACCGACAACTATGACAATATTAATGCTGACGCAGCAAACGAATCGACACGTCTCTTACCCGGCGACGACGAGGAAGCTGTCTCCTCCATAACCCCAAGTCATAATCCTAACATCAGTCCGGCACGGACGCCACTCCCAAAAGCCCAACTCGGTGCCCTCATCGCAGTGCGGATCGTTGACCCCATCGCCTACCAGCAGATATTTCCTTACATCAACCAGCTCCTCGCCGATCTGCGGATCGCGGAGCCAGAACGGGTTGGTTTTTATAGTGGGTTAGTCGTACGTATGGTTTACTTCGATGCGAGGCTGTCTCCGTTGACACATTCCCCCAACTTGGCACCATGATGGACAAACGATAGGAGAGCACCTACTCGCTCGCGCAAGTGTTATCAGTATATCAGTGGGGAAGGATATCAGGTCAGTAGATGGACTCCGAGCCACATCACGTACGCTAACGATTGGGTATTTAAGATGTCGTCGGGCGACGTCCCGTCGTGTTTATCGTTCCCATCGGCATCGCGGCGACAACCATGGCGTTTGGCTTATCCACATCGTTTGCTGGCATGGTTGCATCCAGATTTTTAGGTCCGTTTCGTTACTTCTATCGGCATTATTCATCCATAGTTTCACACGTGATGCTTCTAGGTGGATTAGTAGCGGGAAACGTGGCTGTCATCCATTCGATTCTCGCCGAGATCACCGACGACACCAATCAAGACCTTGCAGTGCCCATCTACAGCCTCGCGTGGCCAGCAGGAAGTATCATCGGGTTCGTCTTTCTTGTCGTGTACGAGCGTAATTGGACTTGACGTGGGATACTTGTATCCTATAGCCCGCTCATTGGTGGGACGTTTGCGAATGCTGCGACGCAGTACCCGCAGTATTTCTCCTGGCAGGTCTTTGTGGACCATCCATATCTGCCACCTTGTCTTGTCAGCACTGCGTGTACGATCGTTGGAGCAGTGTTGGGGTATGCGCTCATCGAAGAGGTATGGGCTTGAAAAGTAAATAAATCTTCGAGGCGGTGAACATTGACGACTTACCTCTGTGCTGACAGACACTTCCAAGTAAACGAAAGGATGCCCACTCCGGCAGGCAGACTTCATCTGCCGCGAGAGCGCATACAGAGGCAGATTTGCACGAGGCTGAACCTGCCAGCATGATGGCACTCCTCTCGATACCTGCGATACGAGCGCTGACGATCTCTGGATTTGCACTGAGTTTCCTGAGTCTCGCATTCGACGTTGTTTTCACGCTCTTTTGTTACACACCTGTCAATGCGGGTGGTTTGGGACTCGATGTGAGTCTTGAGTCCAAATCCACTGGACTCGCACACGCTCCCATAGGGGTCTGACATCGTCATTTCCTGCTTGGTCTTCCTATAGCCCTCTGCTATCGGGAATGTGCTCGCGTCCGCGGGGGCGCTTGCCGTCCTCATCCGGTTCTTCGCCATGCCTTATATCTTGTGGCGCTTCGACTACGCCAAGACATACAATGCGTGCATGTACATCTGGCCCGTCGTTTTTGGTCTCCTTCCATGCCTCAACATCATCGCCCGCATCGGTTCGCCCATCAGTTCCAACCAAGTCTCCGTCTTTGCATCAGGCTCAGGGTCAGCACTCGTATGGACAGGCCTCCTTACCCTCCTCGCGCTATCAAAGATCGGCGCCATCTCGCACAGCCTAAGCTTGCTCCTCATTAAACGGCATGCTCCCTCCCCGAGTGCGCTCGGTCGGAGCAACGGGCTCGTGCAATTTTCCCTATGCATCGGGCGTGCGGTAGCGCCTATTGTAGTGAGTTCATTGTTTACCGGGGTAAATGGGATGGAGTGGGTGAGAGAACGGGGCGTGGGGTGGGTGTGGGTGGTGGGGATGGTTTGCGCGGGTGTTGGTGGGGCGAGGGTGACGAGGGGGATCGGGTCTGGGGCGGGAGCGAGTTAGTGGACTGGAGTGACTCAATGCGATGAGTCGACCACTCCGAGTTGCGATCCTGTTGAGCGATGCGACGTCACCGGACGAGCACTTCCTTTCAAAGACAGTCTTTGTGATTGCGCTTGTACATCGCTTGATTCATTGCTTTAGAGTAAATTTTTGCCGTGGTTAGAGCGACCTCAATATTTCGTCAACCTGGCGCTGAACGCGGACCTCAATTCGGAAGAAGGGGGTTATCTCGATTTCAAGCGTCGCGATAAAATGCTCGGCGGGCGTTCAACAAGGGTGCGATATCGTAACCATGCGTCGGGTCCAAGTCCCACAACCCAAGACACATGGAAATCGCCCTGTGAACGTAGTAGGTTTCAAAGCAGTCGCGGTATAAAGAACGAAGGAACAGGCTTTTCACCTGGTGGTTTGTTGTGACGAGGTCGATGGGGGCAGAGGACAGCTCTTATTTACCGGTACGGCAAGTCAGAATGGCATTGCCCGATCATAGCACTGGCCAGCCTTGCATCAAGGCCATCGCCAATCGTGGTCAGATGTAAGGCTGTCATCTGACGTTCATCTCCGTCGCTCCGTTGCTAGTAGTGACATACTACGTACCGCTGACCAGCATTGTAATTCAAGATTCCAGATCTGTGGAGAATAATTAGCTCCTATGGAATAGAGAGGAGTAGAGAGATCCATGTTCAAATAATAAAAACCCCATGCTCATATAGGGTAGTTGTCAAGCGACAGCCATCGTGAAGAGATTCTCATACAGGGATAGCCACGCTAGAAAAGATTAACGAGTTGGTCATATATGTCAACTGGAGCCGGAATTGAGGAAAGACACATTATCGTAACGGTCCAACTTTGCTGATGGGCCCGCTGTAATATGGTACCTGAATATGGGGAATTAACGCTGTGATAGCTCCCTTCGGCCCGTCTGACACATGACGCACCAGAAATGAAACTTGCATTTTAGCTTCGTTCGGTGACCGCAGCTCGGGGAGGCACTCCATTACTTGTTCTTTTTGGGAACGTGGAGCCTAGATGATTGTATTCCGGGACCGAGACAATGCCATTGACAACAAGCGCCGTTTGATGAGGATCAGACCCACCTCGAAAAGCTTTCGATTCAGTCAATGATGTAAATATCTGTTTCTCTGTAGAACGCCGTCAAACTTACATTTCCCTTCCTGCGCCGATAATCATGAGCACTCGAGTCCGTTGCTGGCCAGAAATTTTTGGGATCCTGAGCGAACGAAGGTGCCTGCCTTAACCGAGCAATCCCGATTAAATTCAACTAGAACAGTCTGATGACAACCTGTCACTTACCTGAACGTGTTGTCAGCAGGTAGGTCACCTGTAGCGGTGTTCGTTGATGCAGTTTCTAGGTCCATCGTCTATTCCGCTCATCGCCACCGATTTACGAGAGTTGCGCAACAGTGAAGTAGACAGCCTGAATCGGCCGCTGGTTTCTCACAAGGACGACTAGTTTCACGATGATCGTGTTGAAGCCAAAGCTAGCCTGTGAAGAGATATTATCCATAGGTGGACCACTTGAGGGATCAGGTGGAAGCGAGAGACATGGAAGATTACCTTGTCGGGGTAGGGATGATGGATATTTGATACGACCAGAAACCGTCCTTTGCATAGGCATTTGTTCCAAGCAGATACACCCCGGCACGTTTACGAAGGGCTTCCAGTACAAGAACGTCCAGAGGCTGAGCGCTGCAGGCTCGATGAAGAATGAGTCCATATACAAGTCGCTTGGGGTCGAATACCCGTATTTCAGACACTATCGATTGGAGTCGTCGATGGTAACATCGCTATTGTTACTACGCTCTGAAGGATCTCCGAGTCTTGAAGTCACTTGAGGGAGCTCGAGACGATCACTGTTGTGACCCCTTTTATGTAAGGCTGTACCGGAGGTGTAACCGTCACGGAGTTAACTTTTCTTACATAATAACAGGCACGGCAGCTCGGCAGCGTGGTCCCCAAGCGGGGTGCCGTGATTGAAAATGAGCCACTACTACTACTCGACCACTGCCACTCCATGGTTTGCCAATGGAACTACGGTATCCCCCATTTTCCGCATGTGTATGAACTTTCGACCGACGCAGTCAAGTATGCGAATGGTTTCAAGAGAACTGTAGCTACGATGAACGTTCTCTTAGACTCCTCAGTGGTAAGGGCTGCTTACTTGCTATTGATGAAATCCATTCCAGTTGTCGTTATTACGTCGCCCCAGACGTACAATGCCTTGCCTTCTACTCATTGGCGGTGGTCCGAATTTAATTTTGATCCCACACGATGTGGACACGTGCCGAGGACCGTGCGTACTACTACACCCGCTCACGCTCTCGACTCACTCAAACTCGACGACCATGAACGCGTCGAGTACCAACCGACAGGGTCTCAATGAACCAGACGAATCGACACGGCTCCTACACGACGAGGAGCATGGAGGCAGCTCTGCATTGTCTCAAGACAAGGGCCCAACGCCCCTCCCAAAGGCTCAACTTGGCGCTCTCGTCGTTGTGCGCATCATCGATCCTATCGCCTATATGCAAATCTTTCCTTATATCAATCAACTCCTTGCTGATCTACGCATCGCCGCACCAGAACAGGTGGGGTTTTACAGTGGGTTCATCGTAAGTGTAATTTGATGGCCAAGTGGCAACGTGTGTGTCGTGTGGTGTTGACCGGGACGGCCACGGTGTTACATTTTATATTATAGGAGAGCTCGTATTCGCTTGCCCAAATGCTTTCAGTATACCAGTGGGGTAGATTATCGGGTACGTAAGTAAGTGAAATTAGCCTTGCGTTTCTGACATGATCCGGCGTTCGAAAAGACATTATCGGTCGGCGTCCCGTCGTTATAGTCACCCTCATCGGAATCACGATGACAACTGTTGCCTTTGGTTGGTCGACGTCGCTTGTCACTATCCTTGCATCACGGTTCCTCGGTTGGTTTTTTTCGTCTGTTTGTAACTATTGTCCAGGATGTATTTAAGATCACTACTCTAGGTGGATTGATAGCAGGAAACATTGCCGTCCTACACTCGATCCTGGTCGAGATTACCGATGACACCAACCAAAACATTGCCATACCGATATACAGTCTTTCGTGGTCGACGGGCGCTGTTGTTGGGTGTGTCTGTTTGCTTTTCCTCCTGCGTGACTGGAAAATGACCCTTTGAGATGTTTTGTAGATCGCTTATCGGTGGCACGTTTGCTAACGCTGCGACACGGTACCCGAAATACTTTTCATGGCCTGTTTTCGTCGACCATCCCTATCTCCCACCTTGTATCATCAGCGCTGTGTGTGCGCTCCTGGGAACGTGGCTGGGATATTTTTTCATAGAGGAGGTCTGTGTTCGAGAGAAGGGTGTAGAGACGACATTCGCTGACTTTTTTTCTGCAATTCCGCCAGACACTTCCAAGTAAACGAAAGGGTGTTTCCAGTGTTGTTCCTGATAGCACGCCGCCTTCCGCATCAGATACTGACCCAGGTTCAGCTGAATCTGGAGATGCGAGTATGAAAGCACTCCTCGCGATACCTGCCCTTCGATCACTAACACTCTCCGGACTCGCAATGAGCTTCCTGGCCTCCGCGTTCGATGTAGTCTTTACCCTCTTTTGCTACACTCCCGTCGACGCGGGCGGCTTGGGACTTCAGGTGAGCATACTCTTGAACGGGATGTTCGTGTGGGGCACCCTCCCGTGGATCTTGTTTTCAGTGTTTATTTCTACTTCCACAATATTTTTCCTGACGTTTTTGATAGCCCTCGACTATCGGCAACTTTCTCGCCTTTGCCAGCACATTCGCCGTGCTCCTCCGGCTTGTCGCCATGCCCTACATCCTACGCCGATTTGACTACGCCACGACGTACATCACGTGCATGTACCTCTGGCCTCTTACGTTTGCATTTCTGCCGGTTTTCAATGCGCTTGCGCCTGCCCGTTCACCTGCGCATTCCGAGGTGTCGCCTGGGACAGGGAATGGTATCGGAACCGCGACGACGGCAGAGATCTGCATCTGGATCGGCCTGGCTCTCGTTCTCACAGTGTCCAAAGTCGCAGCAATCCCGTTTAGCATCATGATGCTCCTCATCAAACGACATGCTCCCGCTCCGTCCGCGCCCGCCGGGTCCATCGGCAACTCCGGTCCTGGGAACGGTACCGGCTCCGGCTTCCGCTCCAAGTCTGGATCTGGGCCCGTGACTAAGACGGGATCAGCCCTCGGCCGAAGCAATGGCCTCGTCCAATTCGCCATGTGCTTCGGACGTGCGGTCGGTCCTGTCGTCGTCAGTGCGCTCTTTACAGCACTGAATGGGTCAACGTGGGCGAGGCGGTGGGGAATCGGGTGGGTGTGGTCGGTCGTCATGGCCTGTTTTGCTGTTGTGGCGGCCAGGTTGACGAGGGGTATTCGATGACTTCGGGCATCGCGAGTCCATAGGTGCATGACAAGCCGTTGGAGGTGTGTGAGCTGTTGCCTCAGATGTGCTTGCTGTCAAGCCGCGCGCGCGCTTCGAAGATTGGTCAGGGCTTGGTGCGAACGGAATGGAGATCGATCCCTGACTCATCTAATTATCTAGCATCGTTGGCTACTAGTCATTGTGTAAAACCATTGTGTCTAGAGTCTTCCAGTCGGCCTTGTCATCGCTCGGGACACACGTAACACAGCCACCGAGGTGTCGCACACCAAAAAAGAAACATTCCCCTGATGACAGTTGATCGATGATACAAGTTTGGACCGGACCACAATCGACCACAAAGTGGCAACACGATCACATTGGATGAGCCAGCCTGTGTCTGACAGCATACATAAACACAAAGAATTCCCGCCATTCCACCTACACCGTCCACCACCACCTACTCACACCCACGGCGGGAACCGAGAACGAAAGAAAAAGGGAGAAAGAATATGTGTTATTTTTCTGTGTAGCCGAAACGAACCCAACGGAACGCGCAATATTTAGTGCTTGCAGTCACCGCACGTGCAGGTGCAACTAGATCGAGAACACAAGACGGTGGGCCAGACGTCAACACGGCACAGTGTCCTGGGTCGGAGAGAAATTGGAGACGTACGTTGAAGTGCAGTTGCAAGTGTCGGCGCCGGAGCAACACGCTGCGTTAACAGGAACGGAGAAGACCTGCCAAGGACGCGTTCATCAGCAATCGTGTGGCCACAAGCACACGACGAAAAGCAGGTCATCACTCACGGTCTGCATGACGATATGTGTGAGGATGATAGAATGAGTTGCTTGAGTGTCGATAGACGGGTGAATGAGTACGTCCCAGGGCAGTGAGGGGGGTTTTATACCTTTTGGAAACCACTTTGGCGTTATTTGCGCACGCCTGCAAATAGGATATCTCCTCGTCAGGGTATTCTGGAGATCAGGTTAGCAGCTCCAGTGTGTGGCGCTCTTTCACATTCACACGGGCCGCCGTCGATGACATGCTCCATTTCATGTTCCGTCAGACGACCCCAACGTAGGCCAAAACAGGTTGGGATGACGAGAGTAATTTGTTCGTCATGGAGAGATCCGAGACTAGAAAAGAAATGTTAATTAAAGGAACAAACGGCGAGATGAGAGAAAAGATGACAAGGCGTTGCGATCATTGGGGTGATTCGTCGGTTTGGGGTTATCTATGATCTCCGTGCGCACCTGCCGTGGTTGGATTGCTACACAGCCGGCTCGGATCACCGTCCATGTTTTGTTATTCCTCTAGTACATTCCTTGCCCTTGGTATGTGATCCTGATCCCATCAGACCCTGGAATGTGATGGCTTACTCATACCACCATACTTGTCCAACGAGGATCAGGAGAACCATGGATCCAGACTTGTTTGCCCGTGTGTCTCTCCATGCGGGAAACCTTCCGGTACTGAGTCCGAACTTTCTTGGGGAGCACCATCCGGCGGACATCGGCAAGAGCTGCCTCACAACATCCAGCAAGACTGCTGTGGCGAATTTAAAGCCCATGCCACCGAATAACCGCCAGAGTGGAGTTGTCTACCACCATTCGATTTTTTCTAGTTGCCGTCTGGACATCATTGAACCAGAAATGACGCATGAACACGTCGAGCGTGCTATCATCGCAGCATGTCTGCGTGCATCACATTGGTCACGGTAATACTTCTTCAAATAGCAACTTTCGAATGGTGACAGCACTTACATGCACACTTGAACAAACATCCAGAATACACCCGAGAGAGCTCACTACGAGAATACCCTAGAAGAAGCACCAGTGGGTATGAAGAAGTCACCTTGACAGCAGGCTACCATCGGATCAGTTAATATGCAGGCCCAACGTCCCTAAGTGGACTCGGAGTCCAATCTGGTGGACGGATAGTGGCGCGTAATTTTCATGACAGAACTGCGCTGGGCGGACGGTGTGTGACAACGGGTCCGTGCAGATATGAATTCGCCAAGTGGTGGCACGTTCTCCGTAATGAATGGCATGCCATTGTGGGATTCAGTGGGAATGGCTCATTGACAGGTGGGGCGCAAAGAGATAATATCATATGGCCCATCAGACAGGATGTCACGGCCATGGAGCTACGCCTCGAAAAGTAGTGATTGCAGAGTGCTGTCATGAACCATCGAACAACATTATGCACATAGATACCCGGTATTTCTTCTGACACTGCGAACTGTGTCACATAGAATCGACGATGGCGAACCGCGATGACTGTGCTGGCACGGCACTCGGAGAGCCTGAGTAGGGGTCGGAGCAGCTTCGGTGTAGCACGCACGGAGAGCGTCTTGGTCGGACAGCAGGGTAAGAGTCATAGACTCAGCATTGTGCTGATGCACACGCTTGATCACTCTCCGGGTCACAGACGGACGGTGAACCCATCCTAGCTATGCCGGGGCCGTAGAAAGTTGAACAAAGACTGGAATAAACGTCCTAGTGGATTTTGGGAGAGAAAATACATAAACCAGCGTGCACATCAGCAAAATGTCACCTGCCTTTTTCGGCCTGCGTCACTTCGCCGTCTTCATGCCTGCCTTTTTGGGCCTTCTGGGTCTTCGTCGTCTTCGTGGCTGCCTTTTTGCGACCTGTCTGACTTCGCCACTTTTCTTGACTGCAGTCACTTTTGCAAATGCGCTCTCCCAGTAGTTACAGAGATCAAAGTGTATATCATTAGTACATAATCCGTTCCATCGAAAGTAGCTATGAGATGTCAGACTTGTGATCTGCCAAAACACCTCGTCCAACCTGCTACATTGGCTCCGACAATAATCTGATTCAGCGACACTGGGGAGTATCCCCCCAGTATCACCGCTTGTACCCATACCCGCACCCGCGGGTATCGTCCGCGAATGGGTGGGAGCGTGCATGAATAGGCTGGGTGCATCGGAGGTGCAGAGTGCATGAGCATGTTGCGCTCACATGCAAAGGCGAACGCGAACGCACTGTGCGTTCGCGTGCGTGTTTGCACACGAGCGCAGGGCTGGTTGTGCCGTTGCCAAGAGAGGAGAGTGGGCGAGGGCGAAGCAAGGGTGACGGTGACAGCGCTGGCATGCATCGCCGAGAGAGGGTGAGGGAAGGTGAGGGAGTGGGGCGACGGCACTGGCACGTATGGTGCGTCGTTGCTGAGAGAGGATGGAGAGGGCCACAGTGATGGCACTGGCACGTACGGTGTGCCATCGCTGAGAGAGGAGGGTGGGTGAGATCAAGGGAGATAGCGACGGCACTGGCACGTACGGTGCACCATTGCTAGGAGAGGAGGGAGGGAGCCACAGTGACAGCGCGTACGGTGCGCTGTCGCTGAGAGAGGAGGGTGGGTGAGCTTGAGGGAGACGGCGACGGTGCTGGCACACATGGTGTGCCATTGCTGGGATGAGACGCAAGGGAGAGGGAGGCGGCAACGGCAATGGCAACGGCAACGGCGCTGGCACGCACAGTGCACCGTCGCTGAGAGAGGAGGATGGGCAGGGACAGGGACAGGGTGACACGCACAGTATTTGCTCTGTCACTGAGATCTAAGAGTGGGGGGTGAGTTGAGTGACCGAAAGGCGGCAGAGATGTTGAATTGGTTCACAAGGCTACATTGTGCCAGCCCTAAGTTAGCACGTGATGTGTTGAACTTGAAAATTTCCAGTGACTGCTCAAGCTTCAAGGCTCAAGCGCTCACTGGCGCCCACGGTTGATGATGGCTTACGACGATGCCGTCGTTGCGAGCGACACTCACACCGTACTCATCGACGCTCTCCATGCGTCTCAACGAGTACGGTGGGATCATTGATGATACCATGATCACCAAGC
>QGOI01002026.1:0-56467 GCA_003313885.1 Boletus sp. MG55 | reverse complement strand
AAGTGGAGGGCTTGAAGGTCAACGCGAGGAAAGCCGCGCAAACTTTGATGGAGGGATAGATTATAGAAAAACATACCCAGAGTAGAAGAAGACGCCGTCACGGGATCTGTTTAGCTTGTAATTTTTGACTTGATATATTGCGAACATCGCCAAGGCTTCTGACTGCGCACGAGGCTCACGGAATGATTCGAACGCGCCCATAGTATCATACTAGTGGGCTGCCGGCGGAACGTGGAGCGCTGACTGAAATGGTTGACACACGTGCGACAACGAAACGGAAGTGGACATTGGCCGATACTATGTTGAAAATCCCCTACGATTCCGCCCTTGTCATCATTGTCCTCGACGCCCACCGTCACGCTGCTCGTTCTTGAAACTTGAAACATCACCCATCCCTCGCGATAACTTCAGTGTACAAACCCGACTCGCCGACAGACTCAGTGTCTTATCGGCACCGACTCCCTCCGAACAGTTGGACACACGCGGTCCGCAACCTGGAGTCACACCAAAGTGTCTCCGGAGCAGGCCCGTCCAACTTAATATTTAGCGCTGCATGACCCTCCTCCATGTCTATTTTACCCTCCGCAACCAACAAGCGTTCCAACGTCTCCTCGAGCGAGACCGCTCAGCCGCCAACCCGCAGGCCGGCCAGAGCACCAGCGCTAGTAAATCGTGGACGCGCAAGAATATCGCCTCCGCGCTTGAGGTGAATGCCTTTGACCATCTTGGTCGCACGGTGTTACATCTCGCATGTGCGTCCACCGAGCCAGCGAGCTTCGAGTATGCGCGCATGCTACTCGCGCACCCGTCCATCAACGTCAATCTCCTCGACAAGGAGAACCATTGGACTGCGCTCCATCGGGCGTTGTATGCAGGCAATATCGAGGCTGCGTGAGCGTCGTGTCCGCTTTATTGTAGGTCATGGGTTGGTCTGCTTACTTGGCTTGTGTAGGATCATGTTGCTCAAGCGCACCGACACAGATACATCTATCAAGGATGTAGAAGGGTATACGGCGTTCGATATCTACAATTCGACCGTCCGGACTGCGAATCCGACGTCGCTCGAAGATGACTATGCCGAATTGCTGACGTGGGGTGCCAACCGGTGGGTTCTCTCATGAACAAAGCCGATTTCAGGACTGAATTGTGCATAACGATACATATGGCGTTTTCATCTTGTTTGTGGATTCACATGCGTACACGCGCATCGTCCACGGCCTGTAGAAATGCTGCTCTGGGTCTCGGTGATGGTAACGATCGAACGCACCCCGACCATGTTGTCATTCTCAAGAAAGATGCACCACTTCCCGCAAGTCGTATGCTGGAAGAACGATTCCAACCGGTCAAGGTGCGAGACGTCAGCATGTCGAAGTTGCACACAGGTAGGAGGTACGACATGCTCCTCGGAACTTTTTTAACACATGTGCAGTGATTCTTACAGACGAGCCGCGCGACAACGTCCGTTTATGCGGATTCGGTAACGGTGGACGGTATGTATCCATGTATATCTCATGTTGCGCATGCATTTCTAATCCTCGTCGTAATTACTTTTCAGCCTTGGCCCCTTTTCTCACACGTTGTATACTCCAACACATTTCACCCTTTCCTTACATTCCATTGTGTCGGTCGCCCTCGGGCAAGACCACACTCTTGCCCTGACGAGTGCAGGAGAAGTTATAAGCTGGGGATTGAATCGATTTGCTCAGCTCGGATATGTCGTCGAGTCAGGCCAAGGAGGTTCTGCGGATGAGTCGATTCAAACGACTCCACGCAAGGTCAGTCATTTGAAGAAAGAATTCCTTGAGGGCGTTGCCGCTTGCAAAACCGCAAGTGCTTGTTGGTCAGAAGGGGACGTATGGACGTGGGGCACAAATGGCGGGCAACTGGGTGTGTTTAACTTTGTGAGATGAATGTTGAACAAGTTTTTACATGCGCCCCCTGTGGCCCCCCAGGATATAGTAAAACAGCGACCCCTGTCCAAATCCTCCCTCGCAAGGCATCGATTATTACGCAGCCAATCCGTGGCATTGCGATGTCGGTCAGTTCCTTGATCGATTCCAAAGTTGTGCGCGACAAACTGACGACGCATCTTGGCTTATTAGGAAACTGCGATGATGTGCCTCTTTACAACTGGGGAGGTTGTGTGCGTATGGAATGGCGGAGTTTCGAAGATTAAGTACGGGTACTACTATAGCTTAGTGGTATATGCTGATTTGGATTTTAGTTTTCCCGCACATGCATTCCCATCCGACATTTCAACGGTCTACCGCCCGCCTCAAGCCGTCCGTGGTCCTTCGATTACGAAGCTCGTTTGCTGCGACGAATTGTTCGCGGCACTATCCTCGAATGGCGAGGTATTTACATTCTTTCTCCCAACTGCCAACGAAGGAGAAGGGAGTATCCCTGGGGTGCATGGTGGTGGGAGCAGAGGCCAGGTGAAACCCCAGCGCGTGTGGGCATTGAGAAGACACTTCAGCAGTGTGCGAGTACGTCGTCTACATCTGGGGCTGTTGTCTGCTGGATTTAATGCCCGCCTCTTTATTGACAACGATGGCGTGCGTGCTATCAGGACGTCGACATTGGTGGAGACGGCGCTCTCATAATATGCACCCAGTCAGGACACGTGTATGTTCGTTCTCGAAATCTCAAGGGCAGCACCACCAGTACCGGGGCGAAGGCGTTCAAGTTTCACCGCGTTGCACATGTACAACGCGCTGTTGCGGTGTGTGCCAACAGCACAGGCGCCTTTGGCGCCCTTCGAGTAGACTACAAGCCGCCCCCAATCAGTGTGACTGGGAGACACTTTTCAGCCGACATGGCTGCCATCGCACCTTACATTTTTGACGTTTCAGCGGGCCAGGACACGGACATACCATTGGACGCGAATATCAGTGCCGATGATGATCTAGAAGACTCGTCGATCCTTGACGACATCGGCAAAATGGCCAAGTTGATGACCGCTCTCTGTAATCAATTGGAGTCACCCGCCAAGGGCAGCAAGCACGGTGCGGACCTTACCGTGCGCGTTGGTTCACAATTCGAGATACCCGCACACCGTGTCGTCCTCGCCACCCGCTGCATGCCTCTTCGTGAGGTACTCAGTGGTGGCGGACTCCTTTGCGACAAGTCCTCTAAGATCTCTGTGATGTTCACCCCGCAGCCGCTGGACGGATCACTAGTTCATCCAGTACTCCATTTTACGGGGATCACCCCACTTTCGTTGCTTATCCTCCTTCATTACCTTTATGCTGATGAAGTCCTTGCCGTTTGGGATCGCCGTATTGAATCGCTCTTCGAGGTACAGCTTTCGAACCTGGGCTTGCCGGCAACGCGGGTTAAGGCGGACCTTACTACCTTAGCACATTTACTATACCTCCCACACCTCACCTCGGCCTTGCAATCCGTCGGGAAACGTGTTGCAAAATCATCCGCCGGTGGTGATTTCCAGTGGCTTTTCGACCAGGCACAGCTCTTAGGCTCATCCCGGCGAAACGTGTGCAAAGACCCTCTGGCACCAGACGTTGCGTTACAACTCGCCGACAAGACCGTTTACACTCACTCTGTTATTCTCCGCGCACGATCTGGGTTCTTTGCCGCTTTCTTTTCCGATCCCGACTGGACCGCTCAAAGGAGAGACGATACAGGCGTGGTCGATGTCGAAATGGGACACCACAAGTGGCAAGTCATGCAGTTCGTGCTGGCGTTTGTCTGTTTTGGTGAAGAGACATTGTTCGAGACGCTCGGTAAGTCGTACGTCGATTTCGTAACATCTTCCGAGTCAATCGATTTGCAGAATTCCTGGACAATGTCGACCAGTTGCTCGAGTTTATGTTCCTTGTGATATCTGCCGCGGTGAAGCCATTGTTCGTCCCCCTGTCTCCAGCGTTGTTGACTTGGTTTTTCTTTTCAACCAGAACGAACTGCTCCTGACGCGGCTGGTCCTCTTGTGTTCTCGGATTGTCCTCAAATATCTGAATGTGTACAATGCGTGTTACCTACTTACGGAGGCGATCCACTTCAACTCGGTGGCTTTAGCTGATCGCATCCAAAGTTACATGGCCGCTAATATGGAGATGCTACTCGAGTCGAGGATCCTTGACGACCTTGATACTCGAGTGGTGCGCAAACTGTCAGAGCACACATGTGCGGAGCAGACTGTCCAGTCACCTGTGTCTCGCTCAGATAAGTTGGGACGCGTGGCGCTGGAGAGGCACAAGGAATGGCTTGCCTTGCAGGATATACCGGTTCCCATCATACCCACCCAGAAACTCTGGTCTGGAAAAGACTCGCCCAAGATGTCACCATCTGGTTCGGCAAAGAAGGCGGCGGGACGACAATTGAGGCTGTATTCGCCAACCACAAGTCCGGTTCTTCGTCCGTCATTGCCGCCGCAGCCACCGCCAGGAGATGAGATTTTCGCGATGGACGATACGGATGGGGAACCCTCTCTCAAACTGAATTCGGTGCAGGCGAGTGGGGGCGAGGAAACGCTCTTTTCGGTGGCAACCACTGGGTCTGCGAAACCGGGATGGAAAAAGAACGCGGCGACGCCTCGGTGAGTGGTTCGTGTGCACATCTTTGGTTTCATCTTACATTTGTGTAGCACGGACCTCAAGGCGATCATGGTGGAGGCAGAGAACGGCAGGAGGCAGGTGCACACGAGAACCCTTGACAACCAAGGTCCTAGTCTCAGTGCGAGTTTGAGGCTAGGTATAGGCGGCAATACCAGCGCAAGCACACGTACGACTATGAGTACATCCATGAACGCCCAAGTTGGCCAAGGTGTGGATCCGTCGCGACAGCAGGGGCCTATACCTGAACGTTGGCGATCTGACACTCCACCGACGCCACGTCATGTGCCGTCGGACCCTGCGATGCCTCCGAAGCCTGAGCTTCTCCCAGCGCCGACGCCAAGTCGCACGAGCACCCCTGCTCGAGCTACTCAGGGCACGCCAGCGAGCCCAGGTCCTTCGCGACCGATCATGGGTCCCGTCATCACGCCCGTTCGCCAGACGCCAAACGCGTCTGGGTCCATGGGCACTGGTGGCAGCTCGCGGAAACCATCGTGCGTGCCTGTGTTGTTTCATATAGGGATTTGTT
Organism: Boletus sp. MG55; assembly: GCA_003313885.1. NCBI lineage: Eukaryota > Fungi > Basidiomycota > Agaricomycetes > Boletales > Boletaceae > Boletus > Boletus sp. MG55. Next base: position 51,367 of record QGOI01002026.1, on the reverse strand, counting down.
CGTAAGGGTGACGGACATTGTTTTTGTTTCAGGCTTGGTAGCGCATGGACGCTGCCTCCCGTACAACCGATCGCGGCGCCGACGGTGCCCTGTTCGACGACGCCGCTTTCGTTCGCGGAGATACAGAGATTGCAAGAGATGCAAGGGACGACATCGACGTCAAAGGACAAGCGATCGCTACGCGACATCCAAGAAGAGGAGCAGACACGCCAGCAAGAGGCAGATTTCTTGAAATGGTGGGCTGCAGAGGAGGAGCGTGTGCAGCTTGAGATGTTGGAGCAGGTGCAAGGGCGGGTGCGGGGTGCTGGGGCAGGGGCTAGTAACCATCAGAACAAGGGTAGTAAGGCGAGACCGCGAAAGGTCAGGGTGGAGAAACGGTCCGAGAGAAATCCATCGAGTGTGGTGACTCGGCAGCAGGAGTCGCGTGGTCATCAGAGGCCAGGATAGAGGCAGGATACTGATGGATAATAGATGCATACGCGATGGCAACGTATGAGGAATATCGTATGGAGATCGTATCGTATCGTATGGTGAGTGGGCCTAATAATTCAATAACTAAGTTCATCCAAGGCTAGGGATGATACGAAGTTGCTACCAGCTGGCTACGTGATATGGAACGTAGACTTGCGCCTGTGTTACTGCCGCATGCGGGGTGTGTTCTGCAATTGGGCACTAGTCAAGTAGTGATATATTTTGTGCTGTAGAACTTCAATAGCTTAGACTACATAATGCTCTGTCTCATGATCAAGATCGTGTCTGTAATCTTACGCTATTACTAGCGTAATACTATATGTCCTCTCTTCGTCCTACGCATGATCATGGCCTCCACGACGGAGTCCCGCCGGATCCAGTGCTAGCTCAACCGTTTGAATCACAAGTTCTCCGAGTCGTCCGAGTCCGTAACTTAGGGCGTTTAACATCAGAATTGTGTCCAATTGGCACTAAAAATATATATGGACTCGCCAACATATACAGTACAATGCGCACAGACGCCAATATTTATAAATGCCCAAATCTCACACTGCTTCGACAGGCTGCATCATGTCCAGCGGCGGAGTCCGCACGTCACCACAACGACGGGTGCTAAAATTCTTTGCATTGTTATGTATGTCTCGGTACAAGCCGTTGTGCGGTGCCAGTGTATAACGGTACGCTGAGCTATCATTGACGGTCAGCTGGCCAAAAAAAAAGGGAAAAAAAAGGTCGTTTCGGCACTAGTAGTACTTACGAACTTGAAGCAGCCTCGTTAGCCGAAGACAACCCACCCCTGAGTCATAGTTTCTCGGTGTCTGTCAGTCAAGAACCGACGCTCCACCACTGGTATTGAGGTGACTCTGTTCCATTTTCTTGGCTCTAAATATCGGAGTATGCACGGGATCCGCCGGGCTGAGGGTCCTCTCTGGAGTCCACGAGCCTACTAGTAGTAGGACTATGCCATACTCGCTGCCGAGCACCTGCCATTCAAGAAGTCCTGGTGCCACATAGGTTACGTAGCTATGGTTAACTGAACGTAAGTAAGTGCAAAATGGCTGAATATAATTAACGTCTAGTAGAGGATCGGATGGGTTACCGAGTAATTTAGTCTTCACCTTGGCGGTCTATCTGGGTCTCTGGATCCCGGGGATCCAACTTTGTTCGGCTTTTGCGGAGCAACTGTACCCTCAGGCTCTTCGACTGATCAAAAGGTCACCTTTCCCCACCTTAAATAATTCAACCATAGTCTTTCGTTTTATCACTTGTCCGATTGGTGCCTCCCATGTCTGCCGACAGCCTTCCAGCTCTCAAGGTCGCCATCTCTACTTGCAAGTCGTATTTCATCCCCAAGGAGCGATGTGTCCTCACTTTGCTATCACAGCGGTGTCATTGGCAGTCATGGTCGTGGATTTCGTATGGCTTATACGTGACGAAGTGAAAGTTGTATGGCCGTAAGCTTGTCCCGGCGTGTCAGTGCTCGCGCTACCAGTTGAATATCACAATTCCAGGAGGATTTATTGTTCTTGGTACGCACGGATTTACATGCTTTCCAGGTACATTGGGATGGTCAGTCAGATGTGAGTAAAATCTTCTAGGCAGGTTCTTCCGCGTTATCATGTGAACGCACCTTTCAGATTCAACGTCTACTTTACTTTCCGGATGTATCGCGGAATCCGCACATCGCCCGCTGGATGCAGTCTTTGGTTTGCATATCAGGCGATCGTGGTTCAGTTCCTCCTTGTGTTCGTTGAAGGACTTCTCATGCATCGCAGTAAGTGCTCATAGATGGTGTGTTGCTCAAAGACTGCTCATTAAATGCATGCATAGTCTATGCTCTCTTCTTACGAAGTCGGATTATTTTGTTGATATTGATCATGTTTGCTGTTGGCCAAGTAGCGTCAATGATGGTCAGTGCGCGCTTCACCCTGCCCAATGTCAGACATACAGATACGTGCATCATCCTGAAGACCGCCCCTGGAAATGCTTATTTTGGGTGAGATGGGGCTTTCTTACGGCGGTTAGCCATACTCATGACGGGTATGCATGATTCGGAACAGGGCGACGACCATGACGATAAACATTATAATTTTCTTCATGACCTTCTGCAGATACCTCCGTCTCCCAGCCAAATGGACCCAGCAAGGCCTCGGGCGGGTGGTGATCCGGGATTCCGCACTATCCGTATTGGCAATATCAAGTGAGGGCTTGCATTGATATTGATATTCTCAAAACTGATGTCGTCAGTCGTGACGTTGTTCCTGACTCTTAGTGCACTCCAAGTTATACGACCGAGCATGAGCGGCAATATCACATACTAGTACGTACAATGTTTGCATCGTGGATTAGCTTTCCTTGTTCACCATGGGGCTGATAGCTGGTTGGTGTGCGTTCTTTGGGTTTCTGTAAGCCGTTCCATTCGTTCACGATCCTTTGGGTAATGAGAAAGGGGGGATGATAGATTGGCAGAATGATCGTAAATCATGAAAAGCTACCTCGTGAGGACAAAGACGGTGGAAGCACATGGAAGAGTGCGCTTCAGCTCACTTCGCGAATTGAGCTCGGAGAGATCAGCCAAAGCATGGAGTCGGAAGGGAACACCCCTTCATCTTTCAATGTACCTGGGAGCGATGGAAGCTCTCCTCAACCATCTATCAGCACAGGTGATATGGTCCTGAAGCTACCAGCTGTCGTTGAACCAACCCACCTACACGTACCGTGGTCTGAGCCGCCATCCATGGTTTAGCCACTGTACACCCCGTCATCACGCCAGTACGTCCGCCGTCATCGCCCGTATATGTATGCGTTAGCACGCCATGCACCAGTTTGAATATGTAGCCTATATGCTGATAGGATAATGAACGTTATTCAATGGATCGTTTCACAAGTTGATCTCAATCTACTGCAGAATAGGAGGCCAGACAACGTGCTCGTATGGGAGCAAAATATTGAATGATTGCAGAGTTGACATGATCCATCATCTTCCATTCCTCGACGGAATCATTATCATGGTAAACAAGGAATCAGTGATGAAATTTGGGAAGGTTTGGACGAGCAACGTCACCAGAGTAAGCAAAGGATGTGGCACTACGGGGCAGAAAAATTGCGTGGTGGTTTAAGTACTGGCCAGGAAGCAGGTGTTGCGAGCTCGAAAACAAGAAATATGAGCTTGGCGGACCAGGGAGAGGGGGATCATGGACCATGGTCGCGAGGGTGCGATTGGTGAGGATACCGAGCTACGCCGAACAGAGTGAATCTCTCTTGAAGCCTTGGCCATGGAATGGACTGTCAAGAACACGGCGATGCGGCACCAAGTTTGTCGGAATTCTGAGTGTATCGGAATCCGGAAGTCGATCATTGCGACGAGTTCAGCTGCGTAGCATCACAAGTTCGACTGAGGCTGTCATCAAACGCTATGGAAACAGCGATTCGCAGGCTTGCAAACCTCGAAATAGTAACTAATGTCCGATCAAAGAGGGGTTCGGGCGTATTAACAAGAATCAACGCAAGATTCCCCCGGCCCGGGCCGAATGTCTAGTCGTTCCGTTCGGAGCTCCAACTCGCCGTACTCGAAAGTTTGAACGACGATCATCTTTCAACCTTTTGGTTTGCCTACGAGACTGTAATCCGCCGGACCACTTCAAGCAACCGCGCCACCGTGACATTCACTTCAAGTCATGCTGCTTTGCGTCGAATGATGTATGGGCGGCGTTCGAACACTCAAATGACACAACTGCACGTCAGGCGGAAGGGATATCCCACTCTGAGGTAAGTGTATTTGAGATTTAATCTAGGTAAAATCAAGCGGCCGAACTTTACACGTTTACGATCACGACGAAGGAAGGCCGTATCAAGGTTTCCGGAGCGGTATGCTGCATGCATCAAGTTCTTTGAAACCCCGTTCTCGCCGCACCAGTCGACAACTTCGAAGATTCGTGGATGTCAGTGATACGGTGGTCGCGGGGAAAGAGAAGAATCCTCACCCGATATAGTGACGATCATCGATGTGGAGTATTCCTCGATGGTTTGCCAGCGTGTGCCATCGAGGTGTTCAATGCACCGAACAAAACATCGGGCATATCGGGCACTAAACCTCTATTTAAAGATGCGTGTCTAGTTGCTCGCCGATGGTGCGATTCATCCTTCTCGACACTGGACGGACAAGACATGATCATTCTCTCTTCGAACTTGAGCGATCCCGACTCGCTCAGCGTCCGCGCTTCCGATTCGGAGAAGGGCGAGATGACCGACGTCTCCACGGCAGCGCCGTCTAAAAAAGACCTCAAGTTTTGGCTTATCTTCGTCTCAATGTGTATTTGCCTTTTTCTCTCTGCACTAGAGTTATCGTCTGTCTCCACAGCACTTCCTACCATCACGCACGAGCTGCGAGCTTCCCAGTTTGTCTGGGTCGGTTCTGCATATGTTCTTTCATCGACTGCCTTCCTCCCAATGAGCGGTGGCCTTGCTCAAACGTTCGGTCGGCGGCCTGCCATTTTGATAGCCATAGGGCTCTTTGCACTCGGAAGTGGCATCTGTGGTGGTGCGAATAGTATGAATATGCTCATCGCAGGTAGAACCATACAAGGCTTGGGCGGAGGAGGTATTCAGTCTCTGACTGGCATCATCCTGGCCGATCTCGTTTCCCTGCAGCAACGTGGCGTCTACGCCGGGTTATTTGGACTGTGAGACCTTGGTTCGAACAATGCGACCCAGGCTGACACATGCACCCTCGTTCCCTAGCGCGTACTGTTTCGCTGCATCAATCGGCCCAATAGTCGGGGGCAGCCTCGCTGCACAAGGCCAATGGCGCTGGCTTTTCTGTACGCATAATATCAATGCTTACGACTTTAAAAGAGACACTCAGGACTAGACCTCAATCTCCCGATTTCACTCATTGCGTCGCTCTCGGTCATTCTCTTCTTGGATCTACCGGCTCCCCCTGGAAATTACCGAGACAAGTTCAGGCGCATGGACTGGATGTGGGTATCTGATTGTAGTGGATGCCATGGGACTCACTAGTGTTTCGCTGACAGAGGCAACCTTCTTGTCATTCCGAGCACTGTCGCGTGCACGATCGGGTTGACGTGGGGCGGTACTACCGCGCCGTGGGGTTCAGCTACAGTAATCGTTCCGTTTGTCCTTGGCCTCGTCGGTCTCGTGATTTTTATCACCTACGAGGCTACCCTCGCAACACACCCCTTCGTATGCGACTCTTTCGTCTTCCCTTTTGGAATGCAGCATCTCATCACTGTTATGCATGGCACGTACTTCATCCTTTAGGTGCCGTTGGTGCTGATGACGAACGCGACGAGTATCAGTGGGTAAGCGGTCTCTTTCGGAGACCACCGTCATTACCTCACTCCGGTTCATTTCCTGTTAGATACATCCAGTCGCTCTGCATCGCCCTCAACACGTTGGCCGTCGTCTGTAAGTCCATCCAAATGACGACGCCATCCGCCTCTGGGTCACCTTTCCCACCTACCTTCCCCACAGATTTCTTCCCAGTCTACTTTCAAGCCTGCAAAGGCGTCTCGCCCGTCCTATCCGGCATTTACACCCTCGGTCTCTGTGCATTCGCGCCGGGCGCTGTCCTTGCTGGTTTGTCGGTGAAAGCGACGGGCCGCTACAGGCCCCAGATGTGGGTCGCGTGGGCTATTGTGCTCGTCGCCATGGGCTTATTGAGCGCCCCCACGACGGATGCGATGGGAGTGGGGGTCGGAACGTCAGTGGGGTACTTGGTCCTGCTTGGTCTTGGTACCGGGTATGTCCCTCGCTCGCTTGCATTGTCCATCTGGACTTGTCATCTCGAATAAAAACGTATGGGTGCTGACAGCGCTACCATTCTTTGCGCCAGGGCGTTGTACGCGACGACCGTGTACCCCATTCAAGCACCGTTATCCGTCACCCAAAATGCACCTGCCCTCGCGTGGATGTGGTTCCTCCGTTCATTTGCTGGCGTGAGCATCAGATCATCGGATTCGTCATCCGCACGCTCACGTCGTCTCACTGGATGGCATCCAGGTTTGGGGTGTCACGATCGGGAGCAGCGTCCTCCAAAACGAGCTCTCAAAGACGCTCCCCGTGTCGTTTATTCAGTCTGCCCCAACCATATACGCGCTCATTCCAGAGCTCTCCGTGCTTCCTCCATACCTCAGGTCAGAGGTCCAGGCTGCATTTGCGCACAGTCTGGCAGTGTTGTGGCAAGTATTGGCGGCGGTCTGTGCTGTCGGAGCTGTGGCATCGTTGTTTATGAGAGGACTTCCACTGAGTCAGACGCTCGATGCTGCCTCGGCGATAAAACACAAGGACAAAGATCAGGACCAAAAGGTGGCAACGACATGTCAGATGGAAGGATAGGGTTTAGTGCTCAATGTTGGCTGTTTCAACTGTATCGCATCTTTGTTGCTTTCGCACATGTCCCAAAGTGTAATACCGCTATCATCCTCTGTTCAAACGATCCCCCACTCCTTGTATTGTAACGTCTGCCCAATGATGTCAGGGTAGCGCTAGATGTCAGTTGCGTATTGTTGTTTCACGTTCCTCCCAAGTGAGGTACCGCGTTGGAAACCACTCAGGCTGTTTCCACTCTTTACCGATCAACTCCGCCACGATCATCTGTGCGACCACTTCGGCGCTGGAAAGAATACGGGAGAAGGAACACGGATTGCAGGTCATCACATCCGTCCCGAGTGGTGCACATGATGGAGAAATCGGCTTACCATCCAAATGCACGCGGCATACCGTGTCCCGAATAACCAGCGGCGATAAACTGACCAGCGTACCGCGCGACATCATTTCCTTGTACCGCAGGTAATTTGTCGACGGGTCCGACCTGGTGTTAGTACAGCCGATCAACAACATCACGTTAGGCCACATCTCGAACAAATGGACGGTCAGACGTACAAACGGATCCTCGATCGCAGTATAACCCATGATGCCGGTCTAAAAAGAGTGTGATCATGATCAAATCACGATGAGAACCCAAAATCAATGTATGGACACGGATATGTACATTGAACGCACCCATTCCATCTCAGGCTCTCGCCCGGGTTCAAACTTGCCCTCAAATACAGCGGGCAAAAACGCCCGGAGGGTTTTCCCAACACTGGGATGACATGTGGTATCGTCGTCGACATATGCTTCGAAGGCAGGGCGAGCCTCTTCGCGTGCGCCGCCGAGGATGATTAGAGGTCTTTCGTTGTCTGTCTTGACCGGACGTGGGAACCAGTATTCGAAGTGCTGTGGATAATACATATGATCTGTTAGTCACACATACGGTTGCGCATGCAAATCCGAGTGAAGGCAAAGGCAAAGGGAAGGGAAAAGTGGGGTGATATACATGAACATGTCTATACCTCATTTCCAGTCCAACCGTTGGTCTTGATCTCGTCGGTACCGACAGAGGCTCGCGTCGCGATGACCTGTCCACGAACGGGCACGATTCCCTGTCGGCCCGCTAAAAAGGGGAGGAGATGAGATGCGTAGCCATTCGTAGCGTGAACGACGCGCGAGCAGGCAATGGTCCCTCTGGGCGTCGAAAGCGTGTACGCGCGCCTGACGTTCGTCGATGACCCGGACAGTGAGCTTGACAAATTTGCGTTTTCGATCCTCGTGACGGGGGTGTGGGTGTGCAATGTCAGGTCAAAGCGTGTGCCCGCACGCGTCTTGGCCTGTTGATACATTTTCGTGACGAACTTGAGCGGCCAGAGGTTGTAACCCGGAATTTTCACTCCTGGATAATGTGCGCCAAACGTCTGAGATGGGTGGGGAACGGGAAGCAATCAATGACCAATGGGTGACGAAGTACTAAACGCTTACGGCTTTGACCTCTTCCTTGCTCAATGCAACGACACCTTCCAGAGACCAACCCACAGCCGCCGCCGCCTCGCGATCGCGCCGTGCCTCCTCGACTTCCCGATCTGAAAACAATAAATCGACGTGATCGCCATGCACGAGATCGACATCGTCCGTCCATCCGTGGTCTCGGATGATACCCACGAGCGATGATGTGGTGTAGGCTTCCAAGGCGTACGATCGCTTGGCTTCTTCAGGGCCGTACTTGGTCGCCCGGGCATGAAATTCAGAAAAGGCAGCGGGTGTAAGGTGGCCGCCGTTTCGACCTGGGACGCAGATGAATCGATGAAGAGGGATCCAGGTGTGACCCAGGGCTTTTCGATCAAGATCTTGAATAAATCGCCTCACCGGTAGCCCCTGCACCTGAGAGAATGTTAGCTCATCGTTTCGTGCCCACCCTATCTCACCCAGCGAATGGAGGACATACGCACAAAAGTCTCTCGCCTCGAGAATGACCACCTTGAGTGGTGACTGGAGCCCCACGTTCGACTCGATCGCTTTGGAGAGTTGGTACGCCACGCCGACGCCTGTGATACCCGAGCCAATGATACATACGTCTGCGTCGGTGGTCAACAGTCCTGTGCTGCCCTCACGGGCCAGCGGATTGGCATCTGGTGAGGAATGTGCCCAGAAGGAGCGCGTCGGGTTCGGGGATGGGAGACCTGCTGGCTTGCCGTGGTCGATTGAAAATATTTTTTGATGATTCTCCCACTGGTTGAGCGAGATGGGGAGCGTCGCCGCCATCGAGGACACCGCGATCGAGCTCAGCCGTACATACTGATATTGATATGGGTAATAAATAATAAATAATAATCAAATAGGGTTCCATAGTGTTCGTAACATGTCAACAAGAAAAGTCATCTGTGCCTTGCTCTCTTCTTGGCGTTTCGACTTGTACTGATCGACATCCCGCGCTTCAGCTACAATCCCGCAAAGAATCAACCGTGGAAACACACCTCAGTCGTCCGCCCACCCCGCATCCGTCGTCGCGAGAAATTCTCCCATGCAGGCGTAAACTCACGAATCAGCGCACCCACTGTATCCCGTCCCTCCACATTCATCCCTCCGTAAGGCACTCTCACCCAGCTCTTATTCGGCTTCACCTTCCCCCCAAATATCTCCTTTATCACCTCCGCCACACAATATGCAAACCACCCACTCCGTACTTCCACCGAGGCCCTTGGCGAAAACACATGCTGATGAAGCACCGTCAACAACACCGCTAGATGTGCTACAGACGGTGCTTCTGACGCTTTGGGGAATTTGAGAGTGTGGATCTCGTCCCAGCCAGTAGGGATGTGGTGTTTCAGCGAGGCTTCGGTGCCATCAGACGAGAGCCGGATGCAATCATGACTTGGTGCGGTGCCTAGCGCACGCATGTCCATCTCGATCGTTCCCCGGGAGTATGGAGGGGGTTTGTCGTCGTCGACATATGCAGGCGACGGTTCGGACGAGGTGTCCCTATCAGCGAGCACGATGGCATCCTTGCCAGAAGGGTGGCGGACGTAGATGAGGAGGAACTCCTGGCGCGATCCCGACTTGGCCTTGCAATGCACGACGCGACGAAGTCGACATTCCTGATTTTCTGCTAGATCCTGAATGCTGCTCACCCACTCGCTGAGAGACGCCGTGTATTCGCTGGTGGGGAAGAGTGCGGGAGGGAGGGATTGATATGAAGTTGTGTCAGTACATTTAACAGCATGCGCGTGTCTACGGCTGAGCCTGAGCATGGACAAGAAACCCATGACGAAGCGAAAAAAAAAGTACGCCTTTGGCCGTACTTGGCAAAGAGGGCGGGAATTTGCTATCAGAAGACCCTGGTGAGTTGAGTGGGATTGAACAATACTTGTAAGAATGAGGAAGCGGCGTCCCACCTCGCTTATCCAGACCGTCACCGTTCGAGAAAAGGCACGATAACTGCTTGATCAACCTGTAGGCTGTTGATCCTATTATTTAATTCGGGCGCTATAGGGCACGGAAGAGAAACGGAGGAAGTATGTCTAGAGCGTAGTAGTACGATCTTTGACCGGGGCGTCGTCTGGATCGTAGTCGTGTTAATAGTTGTGGAGCGGTGATGCGTTCGATGTTTTCCGAAGGCTCGTCGTTGTACGAAACATGCCAGTCGAACAGAGAACTGTCAGGAAGCTAGGCGAACGGGTTATTCCGCTGTAATCAACGTTTCAACTGAGGATCATGACGGATCGCTATCTCGCTGATCCTCTGCATGAATGACAGACAGCCTGAGCACTGCTTTCAGGCACTGGCTTTAACATGTGCCTCGTCGTGTTTCGAGCTCGGGCCCCGGGTAGACAGTCCGAATCCTATCAATGGGACTCGGGTACATTTGTCGCGCCCCAACGCGCCCACTGGCCCAGGTATGCCAGGTCACCTATGGTACGTATTCCGGAACAAAGCGAAATACCTTATTCATGTTCAAACTACTGTGACCATATTACCTTGACGGTCATATCAGTGAATTCAAAAGTTCAACGGTCCTGAGCAGTCCTAAGACTTAGAAGGTTAGCTCAGCTACCAATATTTAAGCATCGTTTTGTGACCCTAAATTTCCTTTTTCGCCGACCTGTCCTCCAATCTCTCGAATGGCCTACGGTGCCGTCAGCGTAACGTTATATACTGTCCTCTTGATTTGAAGTTCCACAGCATCATGACACAACGGGGTTAGAAACATTTAGGGCAGGCCTAAACGCTGTACGTGAATCATGAATTTAAACTTGAAATTTAGTCCAGCAAATCACATTTTACATGCCTGCGTTATAAACTTGTAAATGGGACTCACCTCGAAACCTATGATGACTGTGACATAGGTGGCGGTGATACAGACAAGCCAAAGACGCCACGACGATGCGGAGCTTGGACTAGGCTATGCGCGCGCTCGTGTGCGTCTGAGCCCGCTTGGGGTGAACTGGTGATCCCCGTTGAGAAGCCATCTAAAACGTCGACGCAGACATTAAGTATGTAAACAGTGTTGCTGATCGGTTCGCATCGGGCATGGACATCTCCGTGACAAGCAACTCCATATCGGATGAGACTTTGTTAATACCCATCCCCCATGATGGAGAAGAGTGGTCCCCAAACCATTATGAATATTCGTATAGACCTTGACCTCGACGGTGAGAGCTGGCTCGCCTTCACCACGGGGTGTCGAAAGCGAAATCCACAGCGTACGTGTTGCGGTGTGCCTATCCGACGACCCACTCTAGATGTCCAGTGTCAACCCATTTCGGTTCCTGACGTGAGCTGCAAGATCTCTTTCAAGTGTATCCCTCCTCTGCTTGTCCTCGTCTCTCGATATTCTTCACGACGATTCTACCGACATGACGTGATGTTGAGTCGGGTGATAAGTAAACGAAGATAAAACCGACTTACACTCCGGAGCACCTCGTACATTCCACCCGCTAATACTGCCGCTCATGCAAGGCTTGAAGTTTGATCGATGATCACCTAGAGGGAACAGATCGTCAAGGAAATAATCACCTGATATTCCGAAAGACGAGCATGCGAGGCCGAAGCCTTATCGCATCCACTGCACTAGTAACCGGATCAGACTCTAGTTGGAATGGAAGCTCTTTCCCACCTTTCACAGAAAAAAAGGGAAACCCTTCGGAAAAGTACCCCACTTGGCAATAAGACCTTAGCCATTGTAACCGTGGCCAACCAATACTGTACTCTAGAGTGTCTTGTCATCGTCCTGCTAGGAGGACCAGGATTACGGAGTAGTGGATGACTTGCGCATGAGGAACTTCGAAGCAAGGACTTGAAAAGAAATGAAACAGTTTGACCATCATCGCTAGCCATGGTGATCTGGAGTGTCTAGACACGTTTACTGTGGGTCATATCGCCTGCCAAACTAAGATAAGTTGCGGCATGTCAACGAGCGGCATGACATGTTCTGAAATGTCTCCGTAAGAATGCTTGGCTTGCGGAAACCTGAGTCATTAAAGTTGTGCCTTTTAACCGGAACATCCACTCTCCTGTGGGACTATCCACACAAAGCGGCTTTGGAGGATTTCCCTGTTGATATTCAGATCCAGCAAAGGGGAGATCGCAATGGAATCAGACGGGAGTGGTTACGAAATCTTTGAAGAATGATTCCTGCAGGAGTACAGTACTTTCTCACAAACCAATGGTGTTCGAGGTAAGGACGGTCTTGAGTACAGCGGGGAAAAAAGTTATATTGCTAGCAAGACCATGGTCCACTCCTCGAGTAAGTGAATCACCCGCTCCTTGATGTCCCAACTTGAATAAATCATCCATCAAATCCGATCTGTATGCGTGTCAATGACAAGTATGCAATGTAAAGTATGCGCGACAATACCATCGAGTTCGTCTATTTTGACGCTCTCGAGCTCGTTGCTCTTTGAGTGATTTGCTGAGTTTCTCTAGCTGTGCGGTGATGGTGGTGTCACCCCCTTTCGAGGGCGTACTCCGTGTGTGGAAATCGATCAAGAATTCGTCCACATGGGATTGGGCGGCTTTGAGAGACAACGGGGACGATGCGTTTGCCCAGATGCGAACGGGTGTACGAGCGATGTCTTCCATGATGGAAAATTGACCCCCCGAGGAGGTCAGGTGATTATTACTGTAATATTGTTGCCCACAAAAGGAAATGGCACGATATCTCAACACGTACGTACACCGAGCGGTGCATTCCTCATTGTTCGGTCAGAAAATCGGTTGCGAAGCGTTCTACCGCCTCCGTCTTCTCTCCATCCCCTCGTTTTACTTTTCTTGTTTCTTCCACCCAAACCATGGCTGTCGGAAAGATTGCTTCTATGCTGGGCCTATTGCTCACGCACCCGAATGACTTCAGGACTCTCCTCCAGTTTTACCTCTTCCACGAACAGAAACGGGATATCACCGCGCAACAAGAGCACCCAACCTCGGGATGGGACAGAGAGAGCATGCGTCGCTGCTGGCACTTTTTGGACTTGACAAGTAGAAGTTTCGCCGCAGTCATCAAGGAGCTTGAAGGTGACCTTGCACGAACGGTGAGTATCTAGGCGCTCTTTCTAATTATGAGGCACCCGTTCTTCATTGGTGTGATTCATCCATGTTTTTCCCTCGCTAACATGCTCGTATGACAGATTTGCATATATTATCTTGTACTCCGTGGGCTAGATACCATCGAGGATGACATGACCATATCCGACGAGGTCAAGCAGCCTATCCTACGGTCATTTCACGAAAAAACCATTACACCTGGCTGGCACTTTACCGAATCCGGCCCCAAAGAGAAAGACCGTCAACTTTTAGTCGAATATGCTGCAGTAGTCGAGGAAGTCAATCTTCTCAAACCAGAGTACGTCCGTGTCAAAAACGAGATGCTCATTTGGGTAACGAAAGACGAATAGATATCGAGACATCATTTTGGATGTCTGTAACAAAATGGAGGTCGGGATGGCTGATTATGCTCACAAGGCTGCGACCACCGGCACGATATACATTGCGACTGTCGCCGAGTATGACCTCTATTGTCATTACGTCGCTGGCCTTGTGGGCGAGGGCCTCACGGCTATCTGGTCAGCTTCTGGAAAGGAAGTTTCATGGCTCGGTGAGGAGCTCGGGCTCGCCAATTCGATGGGTCTTTTGCTTCAAAAAACAAATATCACCCGTGATTTCCGGGAAGATGCTGATGACAAGCGTTTCTTTTGGCCAAAAGAGATCTGGGGCAAATACGGCTTCGACGAGTTGACGGAGTTGCACCAGAAAGGCAATCTGGAACGTGCAACTTGGGTGCAAAGCGAAATGGTCCTAGATGCCCTTCGTCATGCATGCGACTCGCTAGACTACCTCAGGCTCCTCAAGAATCAGAGCGTCTTTGTGTTCTGCGCAATACCTGCGTGTATGGCTATGGCCACACTCGCGCTGTGCTTCATGAATCCGGATATGTTCCAGCGCAATGTCAAGATCAGGAAAGCTCAAGCTGCTCATGTATGGGTTCACAGTTCTTGCGTCTATGTGCTCGAGACTGATTAAGATCACATTCTGTAGTTGATCATGCGATCCACAAACCCGCGTGAAGTTGCCATCATCTTCCGGGAATATGCACGCAAGATACACCACAAAGCAAAACCACAGGACCCCAACTTCCTCCGCCTTTCCGTCATGTGCTGCAAGGTGACCCAATTCACTGGGTTCGTCGGTCCGGGGAACTCACTCATGCCCTTTAGATCGAGGAGTGGTACGAGCAGAACTACCCTTCCTTTGTTATGCTGGGACAGGATGGTGTGACATACGACCCAGAGGACAAGCGAACGGGCGTGGTCAAGCTGGAAGAAAAGCGCGCCCACGCGAAGCACTACCCTAACGCTATGCCACCATCATCCGAGCTGTTCCCATGGGAGTTGGTGACCTACGTCGGTGGTGCAATTGGGCTCATCATCCTCTTGAGTGTAGGCATAGTCTATACCATAATGAAGGTATATGAGTAGCCCTGTTGCCGATGTCGATTTCTTGTTTTTTTTTTTTCGCACAAGGCGCCTATGAAGTACACACATGGATACCTGCCGACGTTTTTCTAATATATATATGTTTCACACTATATATGTGGTGCACGCATGAGATCGGGACGGTGTCTAGATCTGACCAAATACAACACCAATTCCTCGGGCTGAAGGGGTATGTCGTCAAAACGTGACTAGTCCCTTGGCGTTTACTTAACTTGAGACTGGTAGGTATCTGGTCTTGCAGCGTGTTGATGAACGACTCGTCGAAGTAGCATTCAAGGGGCGACTCGGAGAACAACATCAATATTCAATCAAAGAGTTCACCAACAGCGACGTATGTCGACACCGCGTTTAAGCCTCACTTTCGCCGGGGTGCCTCCCTAGTGTCGTCGCCAGTATTTGATATGTAATCGTTGGACGCGACCCCGCCCAAGGTAGGCAGGTACTATGGTATATGCGCCGGTACCCAGGAGTCAGGACCGCGTGTTCTATGATCACTATGATATCATAATCCTAAGGAACGCACCGTCGACGGAAGCCCAACCTCTACGAGTATCGTAGGCTGGGTTCGTTCGGAACCTTGAGACCGTTCGGGACTGAGGTGCTCCACCTTGGCATGAAGAGGTCTACCATGTTTTGTGAGGAAATGAGCCGCTCGTATGAGATTGAGAGGGGTGCTTGGATTGATTTAGGCGGCATCATCGCCGACCTAGAATTTTGAGGGGTGCGGGCCGTCAGAGCCTGGCTAGTCAAGCCTTTCAATGACGAACAGCCTATATCATCTGATAACGTCTGCCACTTGGATGATACCACTGGCACTCGTTATCAGATCGACGGTTCGATTTCAACTACAATGTACAATATACCACCTCGAGAGCGGACAAAGATGGGCCCCGGTGTCAGTGAAGGGAGAAGAATCAGAAGATCATATTCCAAACACTGGCCGCTGGGACTGTGTTTGGGACCGACTATCAATTTTCTGCATGATGGAAAAGTTGATGGGCTCTAGTTGTTATTGCCATTCTGAGATGATAAAAAAAGATGAACCGTGGTGGTCGCTGGCATTGGACGTACTTATGTAGTAGTATGCCCCTCCGTTTATATAACTTAGGTATGATCTAGGTACATGATGCATGATGATCTAAAAACAAAACGATGTAATTTAATAAGCACAAACGTCAACGTGACTTTCCGACACCAACAAATTGATTACCACGATTTTGGGGGGTTAGCGAGGCTGCTGTTGTACGTTGGGCAAAGGTCTCTCCAATCATCTAACCCATCAATAAGATGAAGAGCCTGCAAGGATGTTACGAACAGGTCTTACCGTTCACAGGGTCGCTTTGCGCGGCTCCGTCTGGATTTTCGGCGAACACGACCGCCATACCCCTATGCAAAGGCGGTGATTGAACAATTATTCACAACAGTTCAGAGCGATTGTATTCACCTCTGCAAATGCGAGTCGATGTGGCTGATGAAACCAGGAGTCAGAGACCGATCATTGAAATGGGTCAGCACCATACCAATGAAGGAACCAAGGCCCTGCATTGTCAGTCACAAATCGGACGGTGACGTTGTCTGTGTTAAACCCAATGTTGACGGTATCACGCTGTACAGGGTCGATGTAATTGTATCGTGTTGTTCCGGCATTCCTCACGACATAGAAGGAGTGCTGGATGGATGAGTTCGTGCAGGAATCGTGTCAATGACGACTTACCCCATGCAGGTGGAACGGATGCTAACACAATTATCAGCAGGGAACATAACGCACAAAAAAGTGCATACCGGTGTTGCAAGAAATTCTGTTGGGAAGGATACTTCGATGACTTTGTTTGGTGGTAGAGTGTACACCGTGCCTTGGTTGGCCAAGGCTGCGATTCCTCTTGCTCCACTCAGAATTTGCAGAAGGGTCGGCGCATCTGGTGGAATATACTTAAAACCGTTCATGTAAAACTCGAGAGTAATGTTGTCCATAGTCCCGACGAGGTTGATGGAAACGTCTGCTCCTCCAGGGTATGGCAGACCTGGAGCTACTGGATTGTCGCGCGCATGGAGCTCAGTTTCGTTGAGCACGGTGCTAGGAAGCCATGACCTAGTCATTGGCTCCTCTTCCGGTGCGCCTGCATACCTAAGAATTGCTGAATTCAAGCCATTTGTAAAGTTTGACGGATAGCTTCCGGGCAGCGCACGTATCCAATAGTTATCCACAGGTTGGTTCGCATCTAGAATAAACGAGTACCGCTGTCCCACGTATATCGGTATCGAGTTGACGACGAGAGGGATTACAGCTTGTCCGTCGGCTTCGATGATAGTGAAGTTGTGGTTATCGATGGAAAAGATGATGTGTGGCTTGCACGCCATGTTGATCAACCTGATGCGATACCTCTTGCCTTGCTCCACATTGGTGACAGACAAAGTCGTGTTCGGGCCTCCGGGAAACCGACCCATACCATTGACAAGGATTCCCGCTGGATTGTCAGCAGCCGCGACATCATATGCGTTGACGTGATACCTAGGCAGTGTCAAACAAGGGTGGAAAGTTTGCGGAATATCTACTTGCCAATCAAGCAGCGTGATTATTGTTGAATCTAGAAGAACGTCAAGTAATGCCAAAGACGAATGATTTAAGAACGCACTGTCATCGACGTCGTACATGAAACGATATGGATCCTGGGGGTCATAAATAACAATCGGACCACGAAGACCATCGCAGTACTGAAGGTTGTAATGAGAGTGGTACCAGAACGTGCCAGACTGGTTCTGCACATTGAACTGGTAGAGGAATGAATCCCCAGAAACAATGGGACATTGAGTCACGAATGCAGTGCCGTCGAAGGCATTCGTATGGTGTTGAAACAGACCGTGCCAGTGCTTTACTAGCTTTGAGCATCAATACAGTTCAACGACGCATGGCCTTACCACGGAGGTGCTAGTGTTCGTCGCAGGATCCGAAAATTGGTTTCGGACGTTGATTTCCATGCGATCACCCTTACGGGCAAAGAATGAGCTGAAATATATATGCTTACATCGTGGAGGTGTTGTCGCACCTTGTTGGCTGTGATGAGGGATCCAGGAGACTCACCATTGACGACAATGGCACTGAGCGTAATGTAAGAGAACGAACCAGACAGCTTCCTTGGAACTCACCGCCTGCTAAAGCCGTCTGGAGCCACGACTGCATTACTCAGAACAAGCTCCGTCCGGCGCGTCGTAGCACCAGCATAAGAAAAAAGAGCCACGAGACCCAAAATCTTCAAAAGCGAATGCATGCCCGCTGCGAGGCTCACCTAGAAATTGTGGAGGTCGGTGTCCCCACACGACCCTTTTAATACGGGCTGTTCTAACGGAAGAGCTGAGAAACATGATACGTGGGTTAACGATCCTGCCAAATTCCATTGGCAACGGTTTCAGCGCGCTCACAGCCCGCCTCCATGTGGTTTATCTAACTTGCCGGTGAATAGGCTACTCCGTCTTAAGCAGTTTCATGCGAACGAGGGCTTAGCGTAGGGCCATAGGCGTGTGTGCACCGACTTGCTCTGCCAAAACCTAGTAGGAATGACTCATGGTTGAGATCTTGAGATCTCATTGCATAGCAAAAATCTCGTAGTAATGCATGTTAGCAAACTTGTTTGTGCCAAAAGGCAAATACTAAGCAACCCCCACAGTGTCTCCTGAACAGGTTACGATCAGGAAATCAGTGCTTGGCCAGTGCACATCGGCTCGGAGATCTCTAGAATGTCCCATGTGGACAATTGACGTTTGAGTGGTCCGCTTTCCATCCGCGGGGGCGAAGCAAACAAGTTGCTCAGGTATGTGTCACTGAAATAGTCAAACAGCAAGTCACAGGAAACTGTAGTTATGCGCATGCAGTATGGAGGGGTGATGGAAATAGTAATAATATACAGGTTTCGAAGTGAAGAATCACTACTATATACTGTAGCGATACTTGGATCCAATCACAGACACAAGTTTTTTTGCTATGGCAAGTGATGATCACGGGCAGATCTTGAAATTTAAATCATCTTTTGCGTTTGGTCGCTGATTCAAACCGTGCTGGTCAGTTTGGAGGAAGGACGGCAAATGACACGACTCACCGTTCTCCATCGTCGAATGCGCCTTTCGTTTTCTCCCAGGTTTGCTCTCATCGGCTGCCGATTCCGACGCAGCCTTCTTGGATGCTTTGGAACCGGAACTTGCGAAAGCTCCCATCTCGTCTGTGCATTTAGGACAGAACCATTCACCTTCCGGAATAGACTGCAGTGGGGGGTCAAGGCAGCCAAGATGGTAAGGGTGATCGCACTTGACGAAGCATGATTAAGTAGGGTGAGCTAACGTGCACAGACAAAATCACACCTTGTCGCACTCTAGCGCAGGGTCATCGTCTCCATTATCTTTGCTGCAAACGAGGCAAAGTTCCGGTGCATCAACTTCAGGGTGTCGAGGAAGGTCAGAGAATTTCTCGTTAGGCTTCGCGAGGAATAAGGTGGTGTGTTGGCCGGCCGCCACGCTGAGGCGCAACTCATCAAGACGTTCGCACTTAATATCAAAACAAAATGGCTGACCTAGAAACCTCAATTTCGGTGAGAGGTTGGTGCCTGGTTGGTTTGGTTGCACTTTTTGGTTCATCGGGGCCCAAGCCTAGTTCGCCTGCACAGCCCGTCAAGATCGGGTTAGGAAAAGGCGCGGAACACCATACCATTGGCGGCATTCTGACCATAGGCAACTGTCATAATGCTGCCGTCCTCCTCGGAAGTCAGTGCAAAGTGGGTAACACCTCCACAGCTTGCCTGAAAAATCTTGCATCCCCTGTGGGGCACATTCGTAAGTAAAGTTAGCTACAGATAAAGTTTAAGGAACAGCGTACATGAGGTCCTGGATGTAACGGAATGAGGAATATGGCGATCCGGACGACCCTAAGAGAGGGTAAGTTAATGAGATGAAAAAAAGTGGTATCCATGATTACCTTCTCCGCTATTTTTCCACTGTATGATTGTTGAAAAGGTATGAAGCTGCAAAGCGTGATCCGACAATCCAACGGCATACCTTTCCGGCCATCCAGTACATACGCTGCTTGTCAATGACAACTGTATTTGCAGGACCAGCCACAATTTGGGATCCCATTGTCATCTCATTCGGACCAGCAAACTAAGGAAGCAACACGCTTTAGCCTTTGTCGAGAGAAAGCACGGACATTACTGTACCTGTGGTACAACTTTCGGGATCAAGGCATCCTGTTGATTACCGAGACCCAGTCTGCAGTAACCATTGTATCCCCAAACGTACACCACTCTGCTAGAAGGCTCAGCAACGGGGGCGACTAGTTTAGCTCAATACCTACCCTTGAATGTCAATTGCTACACTATGTTGGGCGCCGCAGACAATATCGGTGATAGTCCTGTCGTCCAAACCCTTTACAGGTACTGGCGAAGTTGTTAGTGGGATGACTACATGCGAGAGAAAGCCACGCAACCAGGCTCCGTCTCAATATCGTACGCCGTCTTATTCCCAGTGGTGATGTGTTCACCCGTTCTTCCATTACCTAGCTGTCCCTTCTCCCCGCTTCCAAAAGAGAAGACTTGAAATGTTTTAATTTCAGCTCCACACACCACGCGCAAAAACCTACCTTTCCCGTCCTCGGTCAGGACAATGGAAAAGGTGATACCTGCACCAGCCTTCACCACGCGTTGCCGTTCTCCGTCCACGTATGGTCCGTCTATAGATTTAAACACTGTTACTTGAGGAATCACCGGGTGACCGCACTGTCGAAGGACTCATGAGCACAATCGCTCGGGGAAATGGTAACAAGCAAGCACTCACCTGCCCGAGGTTATTTGCGCCAGCTGACCAGACATTCCCTTCGCTGTCCACCAACAATGCGTGGCTTCTTCCGCACGCAGCATGCACAAATTTAGCTCCTTCTTTCGCGCCAAGTTCGGTTGCGAGCACACGTCTGGGTGTATTCTCAGATATCAAGTCGACGCCAGCGACACCCAGCGCACACGGTGCATTTCGGCCAAACATCCACGCGGCTCCATCGATATCGAGCGCAATGAAGTGACATGCACAGCAAGACGCATGGATGGATATTATCTTCACATTGCTTAACGAGCGTAGTATGTGGGGTTCGAGAAGGTCGGGCCTATAGAGGCTAGTGAAGGCACTATGTCGTTGAAGTTCAATGGTGCACGCTTACGCCTCAGGATTGCCCTCGCCCTTGCCTCCACGTTCCTTTCGACCAAGCTTCGGCCTGAAAACAAGCCAAGTTAGTTAGGAACACAGTTCAAGCGACTGAGGCAGGCTACTACCAATCCGTTCCACCACAAATCAACACTAAGTTCGATTCCATCAGCACAAGTGCAACGTGCCAGGCACATGATATACATACCTCGCCCCCATTGTGCTTCCTTGGTGGTATCCGAAGAAAGTAATGCAGCCATAGTCATGTACAAATTTTATGTCCAAGTCAAAAGTTACCCACCAAACGTTTGTTTTTTCACCTGCTAAAAACACTCGATTGCTACATTAGGATTCTCTCTGGCGCTCTATCTACGACAAACATACTAAGATTCTCATACCTCATCGACTAGAAATGTACTCGATGAAGATGTTATTGAATTCTACGAAACAATTCGGGAAAGGCCCAGGCTTAAGATACTAGAGAGCCAAACAGTTAGCACGCTCAGGTATAGATTATACTCCCAAATATCAATGTCATGTCTCTTCCGGGAAACCAATCACCACTACAAATTTATCAGTATCAGAGGACGGACGAACAGAGTCGTGCAAACTGACAGATAGTGGTCCCAGTGCGGACTATCTGGCACTGCCATAGCTCAAGTTAGCTACACAGCCTGGGTTGTGTACTATTTCTGGTGGCGTCATGCTCACCTCAAAATCGTCACCATAGAGAACAACACAATCGCCATGCACCAACGTCATAGAGATCTCGCGGATGGAGGCTTTAGTCTTTTCTTTGGTAACTTCATTCTTTTTATGAACACGGTTCTGCTTCGGTTCAACGAGTTCGTGATGGGCAAGCTCCATTCCAGGACCAAAGTGTGGGGCGTTCGAGTCGGGTATCGCAACGCCACTAGCGTCCATATGAGAACACTGACGGACGGTATCCATGGCACCAGTGGCTTCGTCCACGCTCTCGGCGACAATCGGCGATTCGTTTGCCTCGGGTCCGGGGATGAACGATGCTTGACTACCGCTATCCAGCCCTAGGTGGCGTGAGGGTTCTGCACGAGGCTCTGTCGGTGGTGATCCTGTCAGATCCTGGTCTTCAGCACGTTCCTTGCCCTTATTTTGTACGGTCAATTCCGCGGCGTCTTTGTATCCCCCCTTTGGAGTAAAGTTTAAGATTACATTCGCTCCCAGGCAGTGAATGACGACGGGGGATTTACTCGCACGGAGCACACTTCCCTAATGTCGGTGTCAGAAGACTAATCATCCGCAGAAAATTTGAACCAACCCTTTTAGAACCCAAGTTGACCCATGCTTGCATCCGTACCTCACCAAATCGAGGTTTGTCCATTTCTCCGTATCGGAGAACGAAATCGCAGAGTGTGTAGTAGGCGATACGGATGCAATCAGGTGTACCTTCTGGTACTCTTGCTTCTGATCCGTCACTCAGATGCGCGAGTTTAGTAGTATGGGTAAAGTAAGGGCCTTATCATGATCGAAACGTCAAGCTGAGCATGACAATGTAGACATACTCGACACTTACTAGAAGGATCTTCCTTGCGCAACAATACCTCGGACTGAATGCTCTCGAGCAAAGCAGTGGCGTCTTCTTGAAGGCGTTCCTGATTCCCCGTGAATATATGACAGAGGAATACTCCATCTTTGACGCCGAAGATCCAGGACTGCATACCATCGTCCCAGGTTACACAGCAAGAAATTACTGCTGAAGGGATATGGTTTGTAGGTCGAATAAGGGTGGTAGATTGGTGAAGATCCCGAAGACTCGACAAGGGATCAACTTTTCCGCGAGGGACGCGTTTCTCGCGCGTAGACTTGCAAGTATTCAGTCATACAGAGATACAGAAATACAAGCAAACTTACTCCGCACATACTACTTTGACATATCTGGTGGCGAAAGAATTGTTGGATATTAATCATACCACACGACTTACAAAACCATCCCCGCGGAAATGCTTCGCTAGGGTGAAAATCAGCGAGAAGATCGAGAGGTATGAAGCTAAAAAACTGCATCCTCAAGTCTCTTGGACGGTAAGGAATTGTATTGTCCGCCTGTGACAATGTATCCGTTGGATTAAACCACCAGGGATGCAGTAAGTCCCTGGAGTTTTCGGCTGATGCTGAATCCAACATCATATCCGACGAGGGAGCTTGCTGGCACTCAAATAGTGCATCTTCACCTCCCGGAGCCCACTGAAGTGTAACACTCCAGCAAACCCGTCCTTGCACAACTCCTGTGGTGGAAGAGACGTCATGCTGGATCACCGCATGCTGCAAGTGTCATGTCAGTAGCAGTCATGGTGAGATATCTATAACTCACATGCAAGCTAGAGACGAAGAAGAGTCCCATGCATAAATATGCATACTCTGGGGGCAGATTACTTGGTACAAGCCCAGAATCACGTGGGATCCACAGTAGTAAAGGGATGAAGCACAGATGTGAGTTTATCAATGTTTCTACTTCCGGGGGTTTGTTGATGGGAATGCATGGTCGGAAGTTAGCCTGGAATTTCGTTTGGTGAGTGAGGGATTCATTCCACAAAGGGAGTGGGTGGGACAGCGGCGGGTTCTCTGGAGGTAGCAATGGATTGGAGGGATATCGCTGCCAGCGGTCTGCCGACAGCGGGTCATTTGGTGTTGCATTATGGATCGGATCCCTCCCTTTAGCATGAGACTCGCAGGCACCTTGGCATCTATATGGTTCGTGTTGTGGAGTGCCATCCGTGGGTAATATTCGCGCGCTCAACGTCGGGAGGGGTGCAGAAACACCCACATCCGCTGGCAATACTTCGGTCTCGAGTGATAAATACGAATGTCGTAGACCCTGGATGTTTCGTATGTTAACGCATGGACTCCGTCCAAGAAAAATTCTACCATCGTCTCAACTTCACAGTCAAGGGCACTTTCTGGGGAATACAACACAGATCGACAGGAATGAAGCTGAGTAGAGCCCCCAGCGTCTGATTCAACGATGGACTCGAGCTCAAAATCATAACAGGAAAAATCCCATGACCTTGGACAAATATACCACATATTTGCGAACAGGAGAGGAAGGAGAGGAAGAGCGCTCACAGGTCAACAGTTAGAGTAGTAGAGTTTATCCAACGACCTTGGTCATCATTAATACCAAGTAGGAGTATTGGGGTTCCTGACTGTAACCAGGAAAAGCCGGCGGGTGTTTTTGCGAGCCCGGGGAATACTGTCAGAAGCCCGTCGAGTGACTACAGACGACAATATCAGCTTCGGATGCTTGAGAGATGGTTTGCGTTGGCCTCACATTGGTCCAGACTCGTGGAATCCGAGCGTTAGCTGGTATAGAGTGCAAGTATTCCTGCCCTCGGCAAGATTTTTTATCTCGCACACGCGAGTTGTTCACAAATATCCATTTCGGGGCGCTACGTTCGCCGGACGATGCTACTGTGGATGCCATTTGCACCGAAGGACCCACTGCTGATACTTCCGAGCATTCGGTAGCCATCTCTTTCGATGTTGTGACACTGTAGTGCCGTGCCTTTCTGTTTCGCGAGATAGCCTTGGCCCGCGTTCTCTTTCGCGACGGAACAAAGTCGGAGCCAGGACTCAACGAACGTTTTGATGACCCATCAGCAAGCGACGGTTGAGAGTTGGATGGAGGAACATGCGACGAAGACGCCGCTCTGTCAATTATCCGCCTAGCGCGTAAGCGGCCCACAGCAGGCTCATGGGGTGTGGAGGAGGAAGCCTTCGGGTTTTCGCGAGTCCCGCTCGTATCCTGCTTCCCCTTCGTCGAGGGTTTCGCGATCTTGGGACCAGGGAGCCTCTGGTAGCCTCCCTGAACATCCCTACAACTTAACCCTGCTTTCCTGCATCGCTGGCAAGCTGGTCGTGCGCGGGAGCAAGCCTGTTTGAGCGATTTGCACCATTTGCAGCCAAATGGGGTGACCAAGATAGTCTCTATCGAACCATCTTTCTGTTTTTCATCGAGTTCAAAAATTGCCCCGAGTTCGATGACTTCATGGTAAGAATGTGGGTTGGGAGGTGTGGACGGACGCCGAACAGAGGACGCGACTTGGGGCAATAATTCCCAAGCGTTTGCAAAGTCCGGAATTGCACCAGGGATGTCTGGCTCGTTGCGGTCGAAATGATCGCTGGGCTCGGGTTGACTAGACTGCATCCCTGAGCTTGTATAATCTCAGAGGTTAGTTGAACGAAAGCCTGGGACTGAACTCCGAGTCGCGCTCAGCAATAGTGCTTCGAGCATAGAAGTCAACAATAACCCAAATAGACCCCAACTTGAGGGCATCGAGGCCCTACTATCAGATAATCACTACATCATTACTTGCCACGCAGATAGCTCCACCTGTGGTCAAAGTGGATGTATTTGTTAATATGCTCTCAGCCAAGGCATGTGTTTATTATAATCATTTACTGTTGTAATATGAACAGAGATATCAGCAATAACTTTACTATGGGGCACTGAATTTAAACAAGGTCAATGTCAACGTCCATCGGCACAAGTCCACCATCAATAGGCACACAGCCGATCCCAGTAACCTATATCCAAGTGTCAAACGGACCGTACGATAGAGATGAATGTAAGGAGCCTACCACTGGCAGGGATGACCTGGCATTCTTGCGCAGCCGCCTCAGTTGGAGCCTCTGCCATCACGGCAGCAAATCCGCTGATTGAGGCAGGTCAGCAAAAATACCTGGACCATAACCACAGATACACACTGGAAAGGCCGTTGACGAGTGTCCCGTTCGCAGTAAACAGACCCTTGTACATTTTGGGGAAGGTTCATGATACCTGCCAGTGCATAAGTAGTAGGATTGAGGACCTATCACGCGGAAGCATTGGATTCAAGTTACACACCAGTCAGAGAGGGTTGATCACGGTATTGACTAATCGGCTTAAGAACAGCTTGACCAAACACTCAAACTGAAACACGCACCATTTTCCACATCATGCTGGTCCTTGTATGGGTCGTCTGGGTCATATATAACCAGCGGTTCTCTGAGTCCGTCATAGTGCCGAGCTAAAAGATGGTAATGGTACCAGGATGTGCCGGTCTGGGTCAATGCATTAAACTGACGCAAAAAGCGGTTGTAGTATGGCTTATGGGCCCCGGGCACTGCGTAACAACCCGAAGTGCCGGCATCAGCGCAGTTCGACCTTCTTTGGTATATATACCGTGCCAGTGCCGCCATCAAATCAGGATCCAAGCGTACTGAAAACACTTGAACTTATCTGGCCATAGACCACGCTTGTGGTAGTGTTCATTGACATGTTGTTGAGCCACTGGCAATTCGTCACATTGATTTTGAAATCATCAGGAGTCAGAATTTAGTGACTACCAAGTTACGGAAAAACCTTCACTTTTCCGGCAGCAATCAGCGGTCCTGGAAACGCTCCCCCTGCAAGGACAGTTCTGAGGGACGTCAATCCAATATTTCGAGTACAATGACAAGCACTCGCGATTGGGGAAACCGTCGGGAGCAATGACCTTGTTGATGACGTTCAACCCTGTGACAGGACCGAGGACATTGGGCACGCTTGAGGACCTGGGTATAGTATTAACTGGGACCACAGACGAGCAGACCAAGGCCAGCACCGGAACAAGATACAAGTTGCATGGTGGCGACCCTCGACGATCAACCTTTACTGAGCTGTGAGGAGTAGTAGAGAGAACGAGTCAAGCTCACAACACCCATCCTGATTGCTCTTTGAATGCGTAGGTGGGCCAAATAGTAGCTTCATTCCGTTCAATTTCCCAACTTATCCGTCGAGCAGCATTGTCACGTTACGCTTTTGACAAGTATTTGGCAACGATCTATGAGGCCTGATGGTTGTAACTGCACAAATAAGGGAATTACCCGATATCTTACCATCGAAGCACTTTAACGACAACTCTAAGTTAGGTGCGGTGTCCTGTCCGGCAGATTTGGAGCCAACACGAATATGCATCACCGAGATGAGAGTCGGAACCTGGAGATTGGCAGCTAAACATTACGTTCAACGCAATCATGGTCCGAGTTCGGGAGAGCTGTTGAGGGCTGCCGTTCATTTTAGCTGATTCGGTTCAGCACGAACTATAAGCAAAGTGTTGAGGAATCGAAAATTTCAACATAAAATTCACAGCGTAGATGTAAAATGCCTTGAAAACATTCATTTCAATTTTCTAGTCGCGATCTATACTTGTAATGTGTGACAAGCTAGCCCACAGCGTGCCTACGCCACTCACTATAGGACCCAAAAGCATCCCTTTCATAGTTTAAACCACAGTCTCACCGCGGACACATCCAAGTAGCAAGGCATCTACAGTCCCGCCGCTGCTCTCTTCGATCCATGCGTCAAACACTTCGAAAAGCTTCATTGCTTGACTTCCGTCTGATTCCGCCTTCTTGCCAGGCCACATTCGCTTCTCTTGGATGCCAACGAAATCGATCTTGAGCCCCGCCCCCATGTCGGTGGTGGTGCTTTCCTCGTCCTTCATTGGGGGATGTTTGATGGTCATCGACACTGTCCATGTATTAGTTCCGTAGAAGGACGCTTCTTTGATGTGGTGCCGTGCAAACTCGTTCGGAGGATTGTTATCCAATGTCCATTCGAGCACATAGGCGTCGAAGGCGATGACTAAAGGGATAACAAAATGTCAGCAGGTGTTCGGTTGGGAATGGACTCGCTCCTCCTCACCCGTCCAAATGATCCCGGGATGATCAATCTTAAGGGTGAGTTTCCTTGTGCCTGCGTGCTCATCGATAGTATCATTCACGGCGGTAACGCTGAAATATTCCTCCAGAGGCCAAGGAGCGACATAAGCAGGGTCCAGTGGGAGATCAATCTTGAATGGCGAAAGGAACTGTGTTTCACAGGAAGTCGGACGAAAAGGGTGGTTAGCAACCAATATGAAAACCACCGAGGTAGTGAATTACGCACGGCAGAGAATGGATAGAGTGTGTCCCAGTCATTGTTGTGATCATCCATGGTGATTGCCTTAGGTGGAACATCATCCACGCCGAATTTGTTCGCGATATCATGGACTAGCTCATCAAAGCCTGGGGCACCATCGGCGGTCGCGATGTGTAGATGTTGTTCCTGAGTAACTAACTGTAGATGTAGGGTGGTTGTCAGCGAACGTAAACTTTGGGCGTGCACAGTATATGCGGATTGAACGGAACAGTCTGTCAGAAAAGGTCCGTATGCGTTGGTTGTGCGGCACTCAACCGATCAACGCAGAAGCGGAAGAGGGCATCAATAAACAGGAACCCTATGGTCAAGGCACAGGCCTAGGACAGCGTAACACTGCACGCTCACAACAACAGCAAATCGGCTTACGTCTTCCATGTGAATGACAAACAGTCTCTTTTGATGTTGCCTGTCAAATGGTGCCTGGTTGTAAAAGAATGCCATGACCACTCCTAATGTCAGTATTGCGGGGACCAATGCACGTCGGAGCGTGGCTGGCCCAAATCGGTGAGCAAATGGAACACCGAATGAAATCATGAAGGCGCCGACGACAGTTACGATGGATGCGATGGCGAACTCGCTAGGTGCATCTCCGCCAATGCGACCTGTCTATGGCTCATGCATCAACATGATGAAGGACCATGCAAGAGGGACTGGAACCATACCAGAGGTACGAAGACCACGAGGGTTGCAGACAATAGCTGCGTGCCCGCTGTGAGCGGCATGGCCATCGCGATAGCGTATGTCCAGAGCGGCACATCTGACTGGGCCGTATTGTCAAGCACTCGCTTTTCGGTTGCTTTGTCCGCGCCATTCTCTGTGGATTTACGCTTCACGCCTGAGATTCGTCGACTCCGTGCCACAAGCGCGTTGACGCCGAAAGCGGCGAACATGCCTGTTGCGCCCAAGAAAGGAGCAGCACTGGAACCAATATTAAAGAGCTGAGCCACTGCAGCAAGCCCAGATTGGAAGAGCAACAATGCTGCCAATATGGGCTTTTCGAGAGTTTGGTTGGAACCAGGCTGACTGAACGGCAGCTGACTGATCAATGTACCTGCATAACGCCAGATCAGAGCATCTCCCAGACGAGACTGTAACTTTGACCACATACCAACGATCGCTGCAGGACCGTACAAAATCACTGGAAAGTATTCTGCGCTGAACCAGCTCATACCCTTGTGGAGGACATTGGCCATGACGAAGGCTACCGCGTTTGCCCCGATCAACGCGCCGACAAAGGCAGAGACTACCGCCGCCAAAGCTGTCCATACTTGCTTGACTCCAGTTGTCCAAACGAGATAGACGGAAGCCGCGAATAGCGTCACGTACATAATCTTCGCCGTCGTGAATGAATATACCATGAACAGGCCAAGGTCGGTGAAGAAGACAGTTCGTGGGCGGGCGAAGCCATGCTCAAGGCGTGGGATGGGCGATGCATCAGAAGACAGGAAGCGTAGGAGTGCAAGTGAATTGTCGGCCATGTGTTGAGCGACGCCAGGTTGTATGTTTTCCACCAAGTCCTGGTGAGACGTGCTTGAGACGTCGGCAACAACAAACACTCGAAGAAACATACCCCGCGCATGTGGTACATGTAGCTGTTTCCGACGACGGCCATCTACACCAGCAAAGTCAGTTGAAACTGTTGTACGCAGCGCGGACGGGTAACAAGACAACTTACATCTAATCCAGTGACATTCAAGTAGTGCTCAAATTGTCTGAAGTCGGTGCTGTCCAGACATCTCAGTTAGGAAGTGCGTACTTGATGTCGACATCCAGATCACATACTCAGATAGTAGAACTCCTGAGCTGAAAATCTCATTCGCATATATCGTCGCATAGGGTCTAAGCCATGCGGAGTAGAATCAGTATGTGCAGTGTACTTAGCATGATGTAACGCACCTAGGTACATGAGAATACGCTTCAATCATTTCCTCTGATGTGGCTTGAAAGAGCAATTCACGGCCGGTGGTGCCAGCGGCTAACCATTGGAATCAGTATGGCGTTGTGCTCGCATTAAAGAGTATGCGAGTACCTTCCAAGTTCACCACTGCTCTCACACTAGAAAAGGCCAGCATCAGAAAACGCTCGCAGGAAGTACGTCGG
The DNA here is from genome assembly GCA_003313885.1 of Boletus sp. MG55. Taxonomy (NCBI): domain Eukaryota; kingdom Fungi; phylum Basidiomycota; class Agaricomycetes; order Boletales; family Boletaceae; genus Boletus; species Boletus sp. MG55. The sequence continues at coordinate 21,322 of QGOI01002026.1, read as the reverse complement.
GAGCGACTGACGTAGGGGCAATAGGATGTTGCGTTGAGAACAAATGGGAGCCGTCTTGCAAAGACTCTTCCGCGTTATTGAACACTGTTGGATTATATATTTTGGGGTTAAACAAGGGATAAACGGTTCGAGCACGCACGAAATATGACCGAGTAAGTCGGCTCCCATCCTTTCGTTTCTACCAGTACTCTTGCACACTCGAGCATCACCCCCACGGCAAGTCCATCGTCAGTAGCTCCCGGACTCGGAAGTGTACTGTCAAGGTGTGAATTGATGAGGACAGCGGACGCTTTACCGCGCTCAGTACCATCCGATATACGGATGATGATGTTCGAGAGGTTGACATAGGTTTTATAAAGTCGCGCGTTCATCATGTCAAACCTAGAAAGTTGAAGCGGGGAAGGATTGAGAAGGGACGACAAGATACAAGAATTCCGTTCGGACTCACCGGTGACTTCCGCTCCCTTCTTGCCTCCAAACCTCACACTCGAGTTTCCGACCTTTCTCCTTGTTCACGACTTCCTCACACAACTGCTTGATCTCTTCTGCCTTGCGAACCATCCATGCGTCCGCCTCTGCGTGTTCTCGCGTACCGGGTGTGCGGTATCCAATATCTTCCGAAAGGTATCTGGCGTAGGATAGAATAGTGGCTTCGGAAGGATGGGGTACGCCCGTTTGTGGGTTATAACTTGGAGAGTTACATGGCGCATGAGCGGGGTTGCATGCTAGTATTATCAACATTGGGCTTACGGATGGACATTAGGCGTAGGTAAGGCTAGTCAAGAACGAGACACGTTAGCATATTGGAGTCCAGAGGCACAGGGTCTTTGCACCCGATACAAGGGGTTCAAAGCGTCTCAGAGGAACAAGTGAGACTCACTATATTGGTGGTATAACGAATAAAGTGGTAAAGCCAAGAAAAGCGGCGCGAGCGCCGATATTGAGCGTATTGGGCCCCATCGCCGATGGGAAGCTCTACTAGAGCTTAGATTTTGAGTATGATGCATACGTTTGGAGGACGGGTATACCACTACGGGTGTACTGGTGGGACGGGTCGTAGGAGGTTATGGAAGACGGTCAACGCGTGCTCATGCCGTACTAATACTCACACGACAGTTTGCGGGTCCAGGCGGGTTGTCCTCGACCGCCGGCGAGAGGTGCTGGCAGGCTCTGCTAATGATCGGAATGCGTGGGAAAACATAAAATACTCGGCACACTTAGTCTACACTGATCGATGGTGCCCGAGGTGTCAAAGCCAAGTACTGCGCCCGGATTCTAAGTACAACTTGTACCTCATTCGGCGTGCGGTCTGCTCCAGATTGTTTAGATACAGCCTTTTAGCATCAGTCGGAGCATCCATGTGAAATTGCATGTGGCGTGGGACTCTTCTCGCCTGATCTTCGCTCCCGGTTCGGTAGCAGATTCAGATGCGGCCGGCTTCTTGATCGCAGGTTATTGAGCAAATTCTGTTTGTGTACTAACTACCAACACAATGATGTCCATGGATAATCACTGATCTGCAATTCAGGAGCAGCTTTCCTGCTTATTAGTTGTTACCTACGGTCTGTCATTTCATAGAAATCACTCTCCCGGTCTTGTAATTTATCGATTCGAGATTCCGAATTTGCGGTTCACTCCCGCGACACTAGGGCTAAATTTAAAATTGTGCTGCAGCTGAGGGGCCATTCGTGCAGAGACAGCCATCATAGATCTAAACATAGTTCTCGAGTGGTGCTCGTACAGTCAGATCCTCGATCTTCAAACAGCCGCCGCGTCCAAACGCGGCGCCACATTCTCCGAATCTGCAGCATGGTTGTCCCGGATATCCAGTGCTTCTGAGTCCGCCGTGACACCAACATGCACGGTGTCGCAATCGCTATTAACAGCACAGGAAGCGCGTTCGAATCAGCCCGTTGATTTTCACACCGAACCAACACGAAATACATACCGTATCGTGCCTCGCAACAGCTTTTGCGCAAGCGGGAACAACACCTCCGTGCGCACCACCCGTGCGATCGCACGTGCACCATATATTTCTGAATACCCTTTCTTCACCAACCACGCTCGAGCAGCATCATCCACGTCGAGCGTGATCCGTCTGTCCTTCAATCGCTCCGCGACGTCGTTCAACCGGAGGGCCACGACGTTCAAGGTAGCGCTTCGCGAAAGCTTGTTGAACACTAACATTGCGTCGAGGCGGTTAAGTAGCTCTGGGGGAAAGTATTCTGACGTTCGTTCCATGACTTGGGTTTTGGCAGCTTCGGTGACGTTGCCGTTGGCGTTACAGGAGGAAGGGTCTGCAAAGATGTTGCTTCCGAGGTTGCTCGTCAGACACATAATTGTATTCTGATGCGTTATTCACAACCAGCACATAACTCGGTGGGTGGGTCAGTGACTCGATAGCTAACGGATGACAGACCTTGAAGTCAACTTTACGACCCTGACTATCGGTAAGACTTCCTTCGTCCAGAATCTGAAGAAGGATCATCGCGACATCCTACCAATCATGATTACCAAACAGTACATCAATCAGGTCTCGAGGTATGCGAACCTTGTGAGCCTTTTCGAGCTCATCCAAAAGGATTACAGCTTTCAGAAGTGATCATCATGTTGGCAGACCAAGAATTTGAAGTAAACGTACCATAAGGCTTCCTTCGAACCGCTTCTGTCAATTGTCCTGCAGGCTATTAAGGCGGGCTCGGATGGAACATGATGGAAGAGGGAAACACTCACCACCCTCCTCAAATCCGACATATCCAGGGGCAGCTCCAATCAGACGTGATATGGTATGACGATCATGATACTGTAAAGTGAATGTTTCAGGTACTATCTTGCCTCGAATACAATCCATACCTCTGACATATTGATATTAATCCTTGGGGAAGGTTAACATTAGACTGATACTCGTTGTAAAAAAAGCAGATTTACAGTCCTCGTTGTTCGTCATTGAACAAAAATGCTGCAAGAGCTTTCGAAAGCTCGGTCTGAGACTTCAGTCAGGAACATATCGAGGAGGGATTTGTGGGTGGAGTCAAACCTTGCCGACACCTGTGGGACCAAGGAATAAGAATGAAGCAACTGGTCGATTTGGCGCCTGTAAACCAGCTCGCGAGATTCGGACAGCATCACTAATGGCTGACACAACATGGTCTTGTCCAACGACGCGTTGACCAAGGGCATCTTCCATCTAGAGCCCATACGTCACCAGGGTGGAAAAGAAGGGAGAAATGACTGACATGGACCAGTTTTTCACGCTCGCCTCGAAGGAGGTTTTGGACTGGAATTCCAGTAGCTTTGGCAACGACTCGCGATATGTCGTTGCTTGTCACTCTATCATGCAGCATAGCAAGGGAGCTTTCCGCGTGGTCTTCCTCCAACTCGCCATCTTTGGGAAGCTGGCGTTCTAGATCTGGAATGATACCAAAACGAAGTTGGGAGGCCTTTTCATACTGGCCCTGCCGCTGGGCGACCTCGAGCTCATGTTTCGCATCTTCAAGACGTTTCTTAAGCTCCTTGATACGGTCGAGCCGAGCGCGCTCTGTTACATTCCTAGTAACCAACAGCAGCGAAATAGCAAACTTTGAAAGTCCTACCGTTCTGCCATATCGCAGTCAATTCCTGTGCCTTCTCCCGCTTCAAGTGAAGATGATTCTCAAGTTTCGTCCGTCTTTCGACGCTGAAGACATCAGTTTCGTTTTTGAGACTTTCGAGTTCGATCTGCAATGTCACAATCTCTCGGTCGAGAGCCTCAAGCTCGTCGGGCTTGGACTCCTGAGCGAGCCGCAGGGCGGATGCAGCCTCATCCACGAGATCAATTGCCTTGTCCGGAAGATACCGATCTGAGATGTACCGCGCACCATACACCGCAGCTGGAAGGAAGTCGTAGGTAAAGAATATATAATCAAATCAAGGCGCACCGGTCACCAAGGCGCTGTCTGCAATTTCAACACCATGGTGGACCTCATATTTTGGCTTCAAGCCGCGGAGGATCGAGATCGTAGCCTCTACCGTTGGTTCTTGGATTTGTACTGGTTGGAATCTTCGCTCGAGAGCTGCGTCCTTTCCGATCGTTTTCCTATACTCATCGGCTATGCAGAATGCTCAGGAAATGAACAGGCGAAACGCGGCGCGAACTCACGCGTGGTGGCTCCGACGAGTTGCAAGCCACGTGCAAGGGCAGGTTTTATCATCTGTCCTGCGTCTATGCTACCCTCTGCCTTCCCAAGATTGAACAATGTATCTGACGTCGATCGGACATCTTGTGAACATAATGGTGATGCATAAAGGGTCAGTACTCACGGACTTCATCGATGAAGCAGATAATACCACCAGCCTGGCTGTGCGTGCCATGAATCACTCGAAGGGAGTATGAATAAGATGCTCACCTCGTCTTCTATATCTCGGATGAGTGCTTTGAACTTTTCCTCAAATTGACCCCTAATTCCAGAGCCTGCCATAATGGCGGAAAGGTCCAGAGACAGTACTCTCTTGTCTTGGAGGGACTTGGAATACAATTAAGCGCAACATGCACCGAAACCAGTTTGCAATTGACGTACCTCTGGCACTTCCTTGGCTACTATTCGACTTGCGAGACCCTCGAGGATTGCTGTCTTTCCCACTCCTGGAGGTCCGATGAGCTACTGGAATGAATCTGACTGAGGATGTACCAAGTGCAAAAAAACAAAGTACGTACGACCGGGTTGGACTTGGTTCTACGGGACAAAACTTCGAACATGAGACGAACGTACGATACCGTGCTGTCAGAGCAACTCACTTTGAATCGTCCTGCGAATTTCTGCAACACGCATGTATGAGTGCAATGGGTAGGCGAAAAGAATGCGACACGTGCCTTCGTCTCGCCCAATGGTAGGATCAAGCTTTCCGCTACGCGCCACTTCTGTAAGATCGACGCTCTGCGAAGGATGTGAACAATATAGCGACATTATCCACTGACAGACTCACGTATTCCTTTAATGTCTCCCCCTTCTGACGGGACTGTTGAAACAAAAAGTTCGGGATTCCTCCCCCGCCCCCCATACCGCCAGGAGGCTGCTGAGAAGCGTAACCGCGGACATACGACAGCCGTCGTCCAGGTCCGGGCCCAGCACGAGGTAGAAGAGAGTTACAGGCAAGAACTACGACAGCTGACCCATTTCGCAGCCTAAGTGGCAGGCGTGAGATGGTCGTCGGCCTCAGTAAAAGCGCGCTGGTCATCGCGAACGACATGCAAGAATGGTCGAACTTGAAGCTTTGAAGCCTGAGCGCGCGCGGGTGACGTAGTTCAATCAACTCAGCTTGTTACCATTTTTGGCTCTTCTCAAATGTACCACTTCCATCTATAGTCACCCGGTCGTTGTTCAGCCTTCTGAGTTATACCACAACATTTTATTTCTCTAAGTGAATGCGCTCGTGAGTGTCATAGCAAGTAGCACTCTCGTCGATCTCCATATAGGGGTGGATTAACGAGGATATGATGTACAGCATACTAGGATTCGATGAAGGATTGGTAACTTACCCAGAACGGCAGGGTATTTAACTTCGCCAACTGAAAAGGGGGAATAGGAGAGCCCGAGGGTCCGACTCCACCTCGAGCACACCAACACAACTTGGGGAAACCAGCCACAGACATGCGTCGCTCTCTACGCTCGCCCGCAAACGTCCTTACGCCCGCCTTGTTCATCTTACTCTCCGTCTTCGTAAACCCAGGAAGCGTGCATGCCCAGTCTCCGACTCCGAGCAACTCTACCAACGGCTCCTCTTCCGACTCCTCTGTTACCGGCTTCGTGTTTCTCGGGATTGGACTGGGTCTGTCTGCCTTTCACTATGAGCTTTCAGTCACCCATAGTCCATACAGCAGCTCTACTCGGCGTATATTTATCGTGTGTTTGCTACGCCGCCTGTCGCGAGCGGCGGAAAGCCCATGTCCAAGATGTCGAAAGACGGTCAGTCGCGCCTTCAGGCCAAACGCAAGGACGAGGGGAAGGGGGTGCAGCACCGGCGCCACTTCCACAAGCACATACGAAGGAAGAAGTCCTCCATGTTGGCGCCGCGAACGAGTGGGAGCCAGGCCCACCGCCGTACTATCCGGTGAGTCGTCGTTATTTCTTTATTTTTCGTAAAGGGTGATAAAATGTTCACGTCCCCCGCCGGCGCGGATCTCATGTGTTTCAACGATTTTTCGCGTCGGAAGCCTACTCCACCTCCACCTCCACCTCGCCCAGTGTCTTCACTTCGGAGGGCAACCACGTTGCCTACTTGATACGTATCGATGACGAGCTCAGGTTGAAGCAGTGGTGGAAAACCAGTGAAAGGGAAAGGGAAAGCAGAGCAATTGAATGTCAACTTACAACAGCGATCGATGACTCGGAGGTGTCCGCAGCGGAAGTTAGGCTGGGGAAGTGATATACATGTCCGTGATAAGGCGTTGAACTACTACGGTGGTTTTATCAAAGTTTTTTGTCGTTTAAATGGCTGGTGCTCACCCTACGTGACAACATCTTAGTACTCACATGTTAAAATGCAGATCTGGTGCACAGAGAAGGCAACGAGAGAGATGGGTTCAGAGCAGGAAGGAGAAGTAGATCCGTGACTTTCGGAGGGTCAACCTCAACGTCGATAACTCGGAGGCATTTACACATTGTCACAGGCTGCATTTGGGGTACATGTGTGGTCTCCGCGAATAGAATTAGAGCTGGCTTAACTTTCTCACTCATCAATGTTTGTTCAGGGCGGGTGACCGAAAGGTAGACCGGTCAATGGGGCCGTGATAGAAGTCGAGGCAGGTCATACATCGTTGGAGAGGAGCTAAGTATGTTGTATTAGCTGAAGTTATCGCACTATTTGATACATTCTGCTATTGTGAACTCTAAAAATGTACTACAAGAATAACTTGATATCGTCCCTTATCGGATGAGAAAATATACACATATATATGAATCCACACGTCTGCCTCACCCTTCTCTTTTCTCTTGCTGGGTCTCTCCGTCATCCTTCATTAGCTCGCGCAGGTAAGCCTCTCGCGCGAGTTTCGCCTCTTCTTCCTCCCGGACCCTATCCTGATCAGTGATCTTGGACAAGAAGAGCAATGCAACGAATGACAGCCCCGCCCAAGGTATGAGAGAGATGAAGCTCCATTGAAGGCCGTACCGAAACGCGTCCCGGACGGCAATCTGCACATCGGGAAGCAGACTGTTCAGACTCTGAATCGAGTTTATGAGCTGGTTGGCATTCGTCGAGGTGACCGCAGCGGCGGCAGGACCCGTCAATGCTCCCGAGGCGACTAGGTCCTTGAGGTATTCATCGACTTTTGCGTTCATCACGGCACTGCACTGTGCGAGGCCAACCGTCCCGCCTAGCGATCGGAACTGTCGGTACGCACACCGATAGTTAGTCGATACGTCCGAATTCAAGTAAGAAGAGGGCATCGCTTACGAAAAGTGTCATGGAGTTTACAACAGCGACGCGATTGCTCGGCAACGAAAAGCGAACTTGGATCGCGAGGGGCCCAGCCGTCAAGCCTACACCAGATCCCGCAAGCACCATAAATCTGTAGCTTCGTCAGGCAGGTGTTTAAGGAAAACCGAAGGACTTACCCGTTCACCTGGCTCTGATTATTATTACCTATCGCCCATTCTATCAAACCCAGAGAGATGGGGAGGATCAAGGAACCGAACAGAAGCGGATATTTGGGCTGATACTTGTTCAGGGGGAGACAGGGACGAAAATGCTTGGACATACCTGGCGAAGCCTGGAAATCATCCGAATGGAAATGATTGATCCCGCCCCAACGCCAGGAGCGAAGTATACCAATTGTATGCCCGCGTCCGCGGGACTCTTCCCGACAACGATCGTCATAAATATCGAAACAAAATAAAACATGACGAGCATGACCATGCCGGAGACAAAGGATCCATACATAACCGCGGAAACGTTATAAGATCGGAAGATCTCAAGAGGTAACATGGGATCACAGTTAAGAACTCTGTGGCGCGACGGAGTGATCCGTGACAACTGCCTCTCCAGCACATACTCCCAGAGTAGGCAGGTAATGATCAAGAGGGGGCCAAGGACCCAAGAGATGATGACTCTGACAGAACTCCAAGAATCAGTGGAGCCCCAGTTCAGTGCAAGAAGCACCAAAATTCCGCCGGCAACGAATAGGGAAGTTCCAATCCAATCGATCCGAAGTAGTTTATGAAAGAATGTCTCCTGTTCCGTGGGGTTTTCCGCGAGCCGGGTGGATGATTGACCTCCCTTTACTTTGTTTCGCAACAAGAGATGGCAAAGAACAATAGATACCACGCAAATTGGAAGGCTGGTGGATTTTTCAAGACTGATGTGAAGATAGAAAGCGGAATGCAACTGACTTGATGGCAAAAACCCAGCGAAATGATACGGCTACGAGATACCCTCCGATCAGGGGTCCGATTGCAAAACCAATAGCATACAGGAGGAATAAAATTGTTTGTTGCCAATTATTATCATCGAGTGATCTTGAGTCAGAGAGGATCGTTCTGACGATCTGAGAGGGCGTTAAACCTGAACTATTTGAGATAGGCAACCTAAATGCTTACGGTCAAAAGACCTGCAGCGCCAACTCCTGCAATGCCTCTACCTGTTAGCATCATGGCCATATTGACAGCACCTGTGCTAATCGCACTACCGATCAGGAAGAACATTAAAGATAACTGCAATCCAGTGTAGCGCCCGAATACATCGGCAAGCGAGGCAAAGAGAGGGAGGAATACAGTAGAAGAAAGCAGGTAAGCCGTGCCGATATAACTAATCTGTACATGAGCAACGGGGCATTCAAATAGGGGGGGATGCAAACCTCTGCAGACTGAGCGCATTGAAAATAGACTGCAACAAGATCAGGCAAAGAAATTCGATCAGAGGGTAATAACTCACAGCGATACGAGGTTGCGCAGTTGCTACAACTGAAGAGGATTTGAGCGATACGGTTAGCATCATAGGTTTCGTAGGTTGAACCGAGACCTTACTTGTGTAATCTAGAGTCTCGAGAAAGACGGGCAGTAACAGAGCTGCCAACAGTCTCACTTTGAACCAGAATGATGATCTCGTAGGAGAGGTGTGTTGTTGCCCTGCCTGGCCGTCTGAGCTCGCGTCCTCTTTTTTCTCGGAATTGGGTTCGCATCGGGGGCCTAGAAACAGTTTTTAACGGGCTGTCGTAGATAAGCATTGAAACGTCTCACTCGCCTGAGCCTGATCACTAGCATCAAGTGCCTCCCTTCTGGCTTTGGTTCTCTTCCTAATAATACGAGCGATTAAGAACCACATGCTGTTTCGATAAAGGAGATGGAGGAAATGGCGAACTGGTTGTTGTTATTTGCACCCAGCGTTATAAAGAGGGGAGTCTTCGAGACCCCTATCGTTGAGGAGCCATGATTGACGTACAATTATATTGGTCAGGTTTAGGAGGGTACCCACGATTCTGGACGTTCCAACCAAGTCGGTGCCCTCATCAGTATCCAGATTGGTGAATAATGGCTGAGACCAAGTAAAGCTTAGATCACGATTAGTACGACCTGGCAAGCCTGCGCCACAACCACTGCCTAGTTTAGCGTATTCATATCCTCGTGTTCACTTCCCACTGACATCGGCAGGAATCCTCGGTCGCTCCAACTCCTCCGGTCCAAAACTCAAGGGCAACAACCCTCCGACCGTCACCACCATCACACCACCCTCCTCTGCCTCGCTGTCTTGTGGTACCTTCTGCGGATAATCAGCGGGGACGAGGAGGATGGGTGTGTCAAGGTGACAGAATTCGCGGAGGACTTGACGGCAGACGCCACAGGGAGAGATGGGGGCGGAAACGTCGCTATGAAGGAAGGAGTCGTGGATAGCGCGGATGAGCGTCATGAAAGAAGAAGGATTGGGGATGAATGAGATATACGTACGTGGTGACAGCCATGGCGACAAAGTCTTTCTTGCCGTCACTCTGCACGACGAGCCAACGGACGCGAGAGAAAAGAATCAAATGTCTCGGAAATCAGCAGGGAATTGAGGAGGGGAGAGCGGAACCATCAAACAGGACTTACCACCGCTTTCACGATCGCAGTGCGTTCGGCACATATTGTCCCACCTGAAGGCAATTGAGACAGTGATTAGGGCCGGGCTTTGCTCGGAGATCCAGCTGATACGTACCATAGCTCGCGTTCTCGATATTGCAGCCCTTGATCATGGTCCCATCGGCACATAACAAGGCAGCGCCAACGCGAAATTTTGAGTAAGGTGCATAGGCGTACGCTTTGGCTATGTGGTACAGGTAAGTTAGGGCGGGTACCCATCAGCAGAGAAAAAGACCTTTGATAGCTGTTTGGATGAGTTCCTCACGAGAATCGATAGGGAGCGACATGATAATATCCGGAGGGAAGGTAGTCCCGATTTTCCGAGTCGATGATAGGAGACATGCGATAACATAAAACGTAAAGCATAATAGATTAGTAGTACGATAAATAGTGCGCTCGGGGTATCCAGCAATCCGATATCCTCAACCCTATCATTGTACATCTTATATCCAAACGCGACCCGTCCCACCACAGTTATCACACGTCATCACGTCAATCAACATCACAGTCCGATAACCCGCACCATTGCATCGCATACACAGCCGACCACCCAACCTCGGATCCCCGGGATTGACAGAGATGGCATGTGGAACTGGCGGTGTCATATCCGGAGACAACGGGTTCAGGACATAGTACGATAGTCCGGACCCGATGTCATGTGGCTGGGAAACAGATCTGCTATGCTGGGGATGTTGAGGCGGCGGTGGGTATGGGCCGCTGTGAGGTCCGGGCCCCGAGGATGACAACCCTGCTAGATGCGGTGGTACGAATTTCGGAAGGGCACGTTGCATTCTGGGATCGTTCCCAGAAGAAGACCAAGGCGTATATGAGAGTGCGCCTGTATACGGCTTTCCGTATTTCTCCCAACATTTGCGGCATGGATGGGAGGGATCGTAATTTTTGTAGCCCGTGTTCTTACCTGTCTGTGCGTGAATACGTGTATCATCGCAAGAGAGTGGAGAAACTCACACTTGACGCACAAATAATCCTTGGGGTAGACTAGCAGATTGCCATGCCGTAACAACGGATGTCCAGGTACGGGAGTGCGCGTTGGGGACCCATCATCTGGTACCATAGACGATGGCGAGCGGAGCGGTGTCGATGCTGGGCGAGGCGGAGGCGACTGGTGCACCTGCCCCGGCGGACCCGGTGGCGGGGCGTATACGGTACCTGTGCTAGAATACGGGACAGTGTACGCCACCGCGTTGGCCCTCTGTGACGCCATCATCCGTTCGTCATGTACACCGGAAACGGCGTCCGCAATGTCCCGGACGGTATCAAAGAGCGCACCGAGGAGACCTCCACCCCCGTTTTGTCGCTGATGATACTGCTGTTGGTTTTGCCAAGGGGCCGGACCTGGTTGGATGCGATAGCCAGAGCCTGGACCTGGACCCGCAGGGAATGGTTGAGGTGGTTGCGCAGACGGCGACGGCCAGTTTGAATGCGAACGTGATTCTGAGGGGGGATGGAGTGACGACGATGGAAGCGGAGGTGGCCGTTGAAAGGGCCGCCGGGGACCTAGGCCGATGGTTTCCTCACCCATGCCCACGTTTGCAGTAGGCGTGTAGGGGGGTGGGAGCTCATCGATATCATCTATGTTCCATGCGATTGCAGGGGCCGAGGAAGTATCTGGGGGAAGTATGTGGCTTGAGGAAGTCGAGATTTCTGACTGGGGAGAGGATGGACCACTAATGGGAGATCGAGGAGGGAGAGGCGGGAGTGGTGGAGATGGTGGTCGCGCTACTACCACCGCTTCGGCCTTTGACGGTGCAGGATGGCGAAAAGGATTCATGTTTGACATGGATGGTGTTCGAGTGTTCTTATTGTCGTAGGGGGTCGACTGCGGCCGCACCTGTGTCCGTGCCACAGCCACTGATGAGGCAGATCCAAATATAGCCAAGGTTTGGATTTGAGTCTTAGTAGTTCGACGAGGCTCCTCGTTCTCGCCACTCGCCGAACGCTCCCTATCCACCGTCACATTTCGAGTGCTGCTAAAGTACATGACTGTAGGAATGTCCCAACAAAATGATATGCCTTTCACAAGATCATATATAGACTACAGTACGGTACTGCCCGTGCGGAGTTGCGAAAAAAAGTTGAACGGAAACTTCACGCGCACTCGATGAACTCACGACTATGCCTGTTCTTCTGGTCTGCCAATTTGGGGCTCTACAACGTCGGGCACGAGACTGGTTTTCCAAATCCCAAGAACACTGGTTGATACTCCTGTGGCGCGCCGCCACTGTGTGAATCAGTGCAAGCAATACGATAGGCCAAAAAATACGAGGACCGTAGCATCTGCGCCAAGTCAGCTCCCGCAGAATGGCAAGCGTAGTAGTACAATCTTCATTTTAAAGACTACTTACATTAAGACAGTATTTCAGGTATAAATTGTGAATGGGGATCACCCCTTGAACAAGTGCAGCACGCTGCCATCAAAGTAAATGCACAGGGTGATGCCTGCCAGCTTGTACAGAATCTACAGATGCTTCTCGCGCACTGGGTCGTTCAAGTTATCGGGAACGCTAGTATGCTTCGACTTGCTCCCCTGAGTAACCTGGACCCCAGGTTGATCCTCACAAGGCTCGAGTGACAGAACGCTCCATGGCAGTTATGGATCTTCAGGTACCGGACTGGGACGCAAAAACCTGAATGTACAGGGTTATCTCCAGAGTTGAGAAAATTACCCTGGGTCTGTCCACGAATCGACGATCTTTTGATTTATCCACAACCATTACAACCTCTGGTTGTCCTACGTCCAGGCGATTAAATCGTTAATTCGCGGCGGTATATTTCACGACACAGTCGAAAGGCAGGCGATCAAATTAAGCATGAAGCATAACATCAGGATTACCGCCACCCCTTCTCGGACGGTGAAGATTAATTACAATAAAAGGGATTGCAATTGGGTATAGATCCTTGAAAACCGTTGCATACATCCACCATTAAAAATTCATCTCATATCTCAAAGTCCTCTTCATCCGCACTCATCGTCACCTCCTTTATCACCGTGTGCATTTGCACAGTCGCAACGCTGTTCTCTTTTCTCGCATCCGCCATGGTTTTCTGCCTGTGCCTCCACAGCCCAAGCTCCCCCATACACCACATCTTCCACTCGTCACACACATCTCTGTCGACATATTCCAACTCGAGGCCCTCCAGATCCGAGAGCACGATCGGCCAACCGAACACCTGCGGCAGACAAACCAACGCTTGCACGGCGAGCGTCACCGTGCGCAGCCCAGTCGGACCAGAACACGCTCTTCCTCGAACAGCAAGATGGCGCAACGACGGCAGCAGGTAAAACAACATAAACGCCGCACTCGCGTTCGGAAACACCCGCCCACTGACCCGAAGATCACGTATATGCCTGAGCGGCGTGATACCACTCCCTTGCAGCCTTTCCAAGGTCGCAAATTCGAGCGCCGCAACGTGTCCGTGGAGCTCGAGCGTGGTCAGGCTGGGAAAGGACGACACGACATGGTGGAAACACGACACCGAGACGATGAGCGAACCGTGTTTGTGAGGGGATGCAGCCCATACGAGCGTCGTTAGGTTCTGTCCGATGCCCCAAGGGAGTCTGGACGCGTTGTGCGCGATCACGACGTTGCTCAGCTCGAGCCGCTCCAGTCTTGGAGCGTTCCTTCCATCAAAGAAACAGGCTCTAGACCAAGTTGCGCACACATTGCCGCTCATCACGACGTGACGTAGGACGGGAAACTTGGAACCGCGTCCTGTCCATGTCTGGAGCACAAAATTTAGGAACGTACTGGATTCGGTGGCATCGATGGTGATCGACTCAACCCTCTGACTCGCTGGGGCGAGGGTTATATCTTCCTTATTCGTCGCCGACAGGATAGATTGAAGTTGTGCGGTGAGTGCGACGATGGAGAATGGTCCTGACGCCGGGAAAGGGTTTTGGAATGGCCATTGGTGTACCGTGAGGTGGATGGGAAGGGGTGCCGAGAGGCATAGCTGCTCTTTCAATGCGTGGGTCGGTTGAACTGGAGTGAGATGGACGTATCTCCAGAGTAAAGGACAGGAAAACACAATGGTCTGCCACGCTCTCGAAACGCTCGCGAGACTCCTTGGAGAGCTCGTCCACCGGCCGGTGCGTTTACGTTGGCATTGGGATGACGACGATTCGGACGTGATCACGTCGTCAAAGATCATGATGAGGAGTTCCTCTAGTAGAGTCGAGATGGGGCTCGAAGGACCATTCAACCTGACGGCGGACACTGCGCTTGTCGACGACCCGGAACAGTGGGGTGTGGCGTCGACAACTGCCAGTGGGGAGTGCTCGCCAGGCGACTGCGTTTCAGCATGTCTGTAAGAGAGACATTTGTCTGGAAAAGCTCTTTTTATCATACAAAGCAATGGAGAACTTACTCGAGTGAGACGGGAATCAACTCCAAGTTGCCCTTCCCTGCATCCTGATAGTTCAAGTTAATCACCTCGGCGCGTGTGAAACAATGCATCATGGGTATGTATGGATTTCAAAAGTGAATGTTAACACTTGAGCTTGAGATTCCAATTGATCCGTTTCTTTGGCGTCGAAGAGGTTGCCGTTGAAAATTTCAGATCCCTTCGCAGCAGACTAAGCACGAGCCAAACGAACTTCGGAACGGACACTATGTATTCGAGGCACAAGTTTCGCTTCTGTTAAACTTACACCCGTCTGCACAGGCCACTGTCAGGGTGCATATTATGTATATTACGACATGATGGGTTTTTCAGCACATTCCTTGCCACGCTGGGTCACATTGGGATGCGCAACGAGTGCAAGGGTATCGCCGTACATAATGCGGAGGCGACCGCGACTCCGATTCCGCGAGGTGTACAGCCCATCGATGGAGCACAGGAATGATCGATGATCCTGTACGGGAAGTCAACGAAGGGTGCGACGTGCTGGCAGCTACTCAATTACACGATTACCGTTGAGAGGAATTCACCCCTATCATCTTTCCAAAGCCAATCCGAGTCTCGCTCGATGTTATCCAGACTACTCCTGCGCAACAACATGCGCGTCAGGCAAGGGGTCTTATGGTTCTCCAGTTGAATTGATGACCGACACCGTCTATGGGGACCCTGTCCCCCCATTCGCAACGGAGAATAGAAGTAATGGTGCGTGACCAGGAGGGGCAGCGTACGAGCGCGTTGTCATGAAGAACGTGTGGAAAGAGTTGAATCGAATGACATCCAGTGAGGATATTCGGGAGGTTGTCTTACGGGGGGATGAAACACCTACTCATTGCCGTCCGGGCGGAGGGTTCAGATGTCACCATCCGGGGCAACGTCGACGATGCCCTGCAACTCTTCCATGGTCGTCACATTCCTGACGGATGTGTTTGGTGTCGATCGTCGGACGCTTTCGAGACTAGTCAACGGTAACCCTCAGTGCGGGCAGCATTATCTTCGAGAGTTTGCCAAACCGTCTACCTGTGGGTGCCTCAGTAGGTCTGTCGATGCTGTTGCGCCTCGTTCGAATCGTAATCCTTAGCCAGGTAAGCCATGGAGAATTGAAGCACTTGGAAAGGTGGAATTCATCTTTGATGGGTTGCAATTAAGAGACGTGCAAAAGCAAAGGAGGGTGCCATTGGAATAAAGTTGCTGTCCTCTATTGCACGTGACCAAGACCAAAGGGTTCTGTAACTTGAACAACCAAGACGATGGCCACCAAAAGCATGCAAGCTGCTGCACCCTCCAGTACGATGTCTCCGGCTTCCCTGCTCTTTTCTACGTCCAAAGCCAAGCAGTTTGCCCATTTCTCAAAACCCCATAAAAACGAGGCGTTTGTGCGATTGCGCAACTCCACGCTCTGCCTCGCGACCCTCGTTTTGCTCACATACTTATTACCCGTCCCATCCCTGTGGACGGCCCTCAATGTCGTGCGCGGAGAAGGTGGCGTCAACGTTTTCTGGGCGGTCTGCGCTGCTGGTATGCCGACGTGTAGAGTCGACATTGGATGACAAACTGACATGGTTCTCTCTCCATCAGAGGTAGCGTTATCAGGCTTGCTTGGACTGAACCTCATCCAGGCTGCCGTCGCAATCCAATATCCACGAAATCCACTTGCGCCCTTGCCTTCATCACCAGCTAAAGGCCTGTTAACTCCTCAAGGTCAAAAAAAACGGCGGACAATCTTGTCTCCTAGTGTAAGTACACTTTGGTCGTTTTCGACGTCGATGTCGAAGTCGACGCTGACGCTGGCATTCATGGTCGCATCGATAGACGAGTCCACAAACGCAGCGTTCCTTTACTTCATCGTACGTTCCATCGCCCGCATCGACACCTTCTCGGACGCTGCACTATTCTATGCCTAGTACTCCATCCCCGTTTGGCGCATCCCTTGGGACCTCGACAAGCTCTGCGCCGTCGACACCTTCGCCTTCCCTTGCTGCATACCACGGAAGACATCCTCCTTCACTCGGTCGTGCGTGTTTTATCTGCTTGTGGTTATTAAATAGACATGGTGTTCATTGTAGTGATCGTTTTCGCAGGTGCTTTCAATGGCTCGACGCTCAGTCGATTGGCGGGCGATTCCGATGATGATTCATGATATTCGATCCTTGGAGTCGCACGTCGCAATCCTTGCTTCATTCGTGCACATATCGAGCGTATATGCGTATTATAAAGTAATGAACGTTTATTGTATAGACAACAAGTGATTTAAACGATGCTATCGCCCTATTCTGGGACGCTCCTCGTGCTCAATCGATCCTGGTCGTGGCGCATCTATCATTCTATATTAGCGGCCGTCTTGCTCATTATCGGTTGCACCGGCTTGGGCAAGTTCGCTTTCGATGTTGAGCCTGGCTTCTGGAGGGAGATGCTGTTTCCGTGCTTATCCTCACTCATCACACACAACGTGTGTGTGGGTCAATTCAGGTGTACAATTGACTCGGATATCCAAGTTAGAGCATCAGTTCCCCCCTGGCAAACAGTTTTGCATTCCCTCTGAACACGACAACCTCCCTCTTCTCTTCCAGCGTGACCCATAGATCCCCTCCTCTAGGGCTGACTTGTCTGACATATGCCTGTTGTCCTGGTTTGACCCTACTCTCAGGCAGTGACGCATAGTAAGGCACCATGAGCGTGTGCGCGCTCCCGCAGACTTGGTCTTCCGGGATCCCATGGATTGGCGCAAACACGCGTGACTCAAACGCATGTGGTTTGCCAGGGGTGAGATGCGACAGGCTGATGAGGCCAAACGGACCTGCGTCAAGCTGTGACGAACAACATCTCGGCAAGCGTGTCGCACACCAGTGGTTTTTGAGAAACGTACGAGCGCATTTATGTTGATATCCCGACCGTCTAGTTCTTCGCCAGCGCTGAGCACCACCATGAGGAAATCCTCGAGCGATCCAGTTCCGCGTGCGATAAAGTCGATAACGAGATGAGCCGTGTCTTTCCGGAGCGCTCGCGCGACCGCTTCGTGTACATGGTCTCTGTCTTTTCCGAGCAGCGGTTCGACGGGGGTGACAGGGAGCTCGATTTCGTAAAGCTCGCCATCGTCGTCGGGATCTGCGCAGGATCGAGGGACACCGCGGGCGCGGATCATCAAGCCCGCAGCCGTTCTGAAACGTAACGTCGTGGCGTCCCTCTTCGCGCTCACGCTCTGCAACAGGCCCCTGTAGATCGCCTTGGTGGTCGCCAACGTACCATGGCCACAAATGGGCACTTCATAGTCGTTGACGCAGAACCGGATGTCGAATGCGTCATCGTCGCCGTCGGTCTCTGAGGACGGGGACGCGACGAAGACAGTGATGGGTTGGGCAAACAACTTTCCTACTGCGCCCATGGTTGGGGCGTCGATGATCGGCGCGGGGGCACGGGGCGTGGGGGTGAGGGTGCCGGGTGGGAAGAGGACGATGAGCGCGGGGTTCCCTCCGAGGGGGGTACGCGCGAAGGCATTGACGATCACGTAGGGAAAGGATGGCATGTCGTGGATGGAACACTTTCATTCTCACCGTCTAGAGCCTGGTTGGGGGCTGACTTCACACGCTTGTTGCATCTGACACAAAAACTTCTTAGCTTCGGCGTTCAAAGACGAGGCTCTGATTCGGAGTGCGCCAAGTCATCGCGTATATACAGTTCTGTCGATCAATCGATCGAGGTTAAACTCGTAAGCTTCCCGCGTTGCTGTCTCACATCCGATGTACGACTCATCGTTGTCAGTATCACCTCACTTTTGCCGTCGATGATTCTGCTAGCTACTAGTACTACTGGCAGGTACCTGGCACACACCTATGATACGGCACGTTGGCGAATGTTACTGCAACTCGGAAGCAACAGGCGTAACTCGTGTCCGGGACGTTGCTCCCAGTGAATCGTCGCGAGTTCAGTAGGCTCGTTCTCTTGTCCAGGCGAATGGCGTAATCATTCCTCCTGAAACACGGCACAACTGTTACGAAAGTCTGTAACGAGGATGGTCCGCTTGTCTTCTTGGTCTATTGGTGGCACGCGTGAGTCCGCACGGACTTCTTGCTTTAATTTACTAGATGAAAGCGAGGTATACTATGGCAACGTTCATTGACTGGCATGAGACTTTCGACCCGTTTAATTCAAAGAAAGCAGGTCAATTCATTCATTCGCCTTCTCTTGGAGCACAACTCATATCTACACACGTTGTCACGTGTCGGCGGCCTCCACAACATGTTTGGCAGCATGTATTGCTTCTTCTGCCTATCCGGGTAATCCTTTGCGGTGTTGCGCAGCGGGTGACAGCATTTATTACGGTACGGCCTCCTTAGCGTTGGGACTTTTGTACAGCGAATCATGCGTAGGACGCACAATCCCCCTCACATCTTGCTCGTCCATCCGATGGCACTGTAATGGAAGGTTTGTCCTTGCAAGATTGTTGGGTGTCCCGCATCACAGCCTTCAATGCCTGTAGGCCCGACGTGGCATCTCATCTGTGGGCGTACTGACAATCCTATCCATTCAGGTTCTGCGCTGGTCCTCCTGATATGGGATTGGCTCATATGTCTTGATGAGGAGATTACTTGGATATGGCCGTGCGTGTGTCCCTGAACACATATCTTTTCCACCCGACCGTGTGGTTTTGGTGCTATAGTCAACCTCACTCGGCGATCTACAAATGGCTCTATCTCTTTTGTCGTTATGCTGCCTTTGGTTGTCAGTTGTGCGTGTAAATGCCATTTATCGTGTCGATCGCTGATGAGCTCATTGGAAACAGATTCGATGTCCTGTTCGTTCAGCGAATGGAGCACTATGTTCAGTTTCAACTGTCATCATGTCGATTGTGGCTCACTTACCAGGGGATTGTCGTGGAGATATTCCTAGCAATTGTCGAGGGATTGCTCATGATCAGAGGTACTATTTTCTTTTATCTCGTGCGGTCCATTGCGTTTTATACCTTGCAGTCTATGCGCTATGGGGCCGCAATAAACGGATACTTCTCTTGCTCGCACTTTTCTTGGTCCTCGACGTTTCTAGTTCCGTTGTCAGCACCATTGTCATCACAGGAAATGCGGACTTTAATCAACTATGTCTCTTCAAGAAACCCCCGCATCTCTTCGTTCTTTTTAGGTAATTTGTATTCATCCGCAGACAGACAGACGTACTTGAGCTTATCGTGTCTACAGCATCGTTGCATTAACTACACAACTCTCTATCGTCATTCTCACGGTGTATAAACAATATCCATTGCGCCGTCCACGACGGCCTGCTCTAGTCACATTTGTGACAAGAGAGGGTAGCGTTGTGTCGTTTACGATCTGTGGTATGTTTTCCGACTCATCCTCCCCTTATGCCCAAGCTTAAATCGGCACTGCGATCCGTGTTCGATTTCTGAAAGCATTGCTCACCATGGGGTTTGTGTACCTTTTACTTGACACCGAATTCGGTGACATCATGTTCTAGTACGTATGCACCTCATTTTGATCTGTGTTTCGATCGCTTCACTCTTTTTCATGGTAGCTGGACTTTATCAATTCTTTCCGTGTGCGTGAGTAGACGTTTTTAGCCTTTGCCATGACACACCCAGCTGAACGATGGACGGCTTTGACAGGGTTGTAGACTAGTTCTCAGGGTGCATCGATTCTCCTCTTCCAATCATGAGGAATCGCCGGTCGACGAGGTGTGCCTCACGTCGGTATGTGTCATCGAACAGGATCCGGATGTTTCGCCGTGAGGAATACAAGGCGTGCCAGTGGGATCTGGGAGGGTGCAATAGGCATGGCCTATGCTATGCGGGTTTGCCGTGTCAGCTTTGATTGATGCAGCCAACGTGTCCTAGCCGAACGATGCTCGCTCGGCGATAACGAACGCGCCAAGGAGTCAGCGGGATGATAAGTAACAAAGGACCAGGAGGGACAGGGAAGATGGAAGGTTGCTCATGGGTCTGCATCATGATCGGTCAGCTGTATTTCATATTTTTTTCATGTCGGAGAGGGATCCAATCAAAGGCACGATGGACGCCTTTCCGTGAGGATTTTAGAGAAATTCGGAGACTCAGATGTTGCTAAACGATGAATGAGAGTATATTCACCATCTGCAGATATCTGTGAACCACAAGTACCGAGCTGTAAATTCAGAGCCATAGCGGAAGGGACTGATGAATTGCGTCACCCAAGAGATGCGTGAACGAGGGACCAACTGGACCGAGTAGCGGGGTGATCGTGGCATTTGGCATGACTCACATTATTGACAGAACCAAATTCGGTGCCCATCAAGTATAGCTGTGATCGAGTCACACTTTGGTGAGGGTGTGGTTATTCGGACGCGCAGTGGTTTCGGCTATCCACCCAACTCACCCTCATGTCGCTATGTCGCATTCGACATATGTAGTTCCCGCGGGAAGGCATCCAATAACACTAGTGATGAGTACCCTGGAACGGCGCAGAAGTTAAACGTTAATGACCATATACCTTGCCAGCTCAGTAGTATGAGTATACTACTTCGGACACCACAGGTATCGTATTGATAACCTCGAGTCTTCTGAATCAGACGATGAACGCCGCGTTAGCTGTGAAGTACTACCTAGTATACCCATCCGTCACTGACATCTATTTCGTCTCCGACTCAAATATAACGTCCTAATTTGGCAAGCGGTTTCACCTAAGACAATCTGGACTCTTATTAAGCACGCTCAGCCGAACCTGTTGGCAGATTGTCGGCGTCAAGACGTTGCTCGCTGAGCGATCCGCATCACAAAATCTATGATTTTTTGAGATAGAATTATCTGACACTATCTAATCCTACCAACAATG
>QGOI01002020.1:0-10182 GCA_003313885.1 Boletus sp. MG55 | reverse complement strand
TCACATTTTCATCAATGCTGTAAGCGATCTGATTGGTAGTTGGCCTGTGTTTACACGATGAAGATGTGAAGTAGGCTGTCCCGATTCAGAAGTGGTCAGCGCGGCGACAAAACGTATCAACCCAATAACGTTTCTTAGGTCTGCCCACGAGAAATAGACACCGTGAATCAACTCGTTCCTACATACTGTTTCATTTTTTCGTCGACTTTATAGGGCACAATTACGTATCACATTCCTCCTACTTGAAAGGCAGCTTGTATACGCCACTGCACCTCGCGACACTACCGATGTTTCGTAGGATTGGTAATTAGCATCGTCGTTTCCCACCCTCACAAGTGCTGCCTTGCCTCTAGTGTGAGTATCCTCCGAGGACTTGCATTGCGCCAACAGCACATCCGCAGTCAAGCGGGAAATGACATAGACGTCGGCGGTTGGCGGACCTACTTGTTTCGTCGCCAAAAGCCTTGTCAACTTCAAACACCGTAGTCAACGTCACCAGTACTAATGCATTTTTGTCTGCCCGACAAAAGAGGTTAGGACAACCATTTAGCTATGTTAGGGAGGTATGATTTCTCTGTATTCATTCATATTTGAACCTTGCGCCCTGCTAAAGTAACTAAATTGGGGGTTCTGCGTCAGCTACGCTACTCGATGACCATGCGTTTTCGCTGGCACCCCACAAGGTTGGAACAAGCCCCAAAAGCGTGAACTCAGAGTGGTCGCATGATACCCCGGTCCGATTCCAACACTATAACTCGTAGGGGACCATGGCAGTGTGTTCATTCTCATTTGAAACGTTGGTGATCAGGAGACCTACGTTATTTGGAGGTCCGATTGTTCTGTTTGATATTGGAGACCCCTTTGGGTGGACGGCAGTATACGATATACTAAGACCGATCACATCGTGAGTGTTTATTGCTGCCCGTCCTCTTTCATACTCGTAACTCAAGTCATGGCTGCATCAGCCGTCCAACGTGCACTTCCGGCCAACTATAAGTGAGTCATTGATCCTGTAAAGAAGTCGGCATATGTTAGCTGATATGCGGCGCTTCTACTAGTTGGGATCCAGCAGCCATCCCTGCGACCAGCACATGGGTGCCCCCCCAATGGTGCGTTCAACATCCTAGCCATAAATTTCTTCGCATAGTACTGACTGCGGACAGGATGATGGCTCCGAATGCTTCCCCGAACACCTCCAAGCCTGTCAATGTCAATGGGCTTGGAGAGGCTTGGGATCCTAATCGCCCTTCTTTCCGTGGAGTTGATCTGGTACAAACAACACAGTTGACTAATGAAGCGAACGCTGATCGTTTGAGTAGACCAAGGCTGACTCCCGCCTGAAAGTTCCTGGCGTGGAAATCAGGTCAGGCAGTGACGATACGGTCATTGCATTCGTCGACGTCAACATCATCGATTCTACTGGCGTGGCACCATACCGAGGTGACGTCCTCGTCAAAGGAGAGCGTATCATCAGTGTCGGGAGCAAGCTCACACCCGAGACACTGCAAGGTGTCTTTGTCATCGAGGGTAGGGGCCGCACTCTGATGAGCGGCCTCTGTGATTCCCATGCACACGCAACTTGGATCAATTCGCCCTCCCTTGATGACATCACTGCGTTGCCTATCGAAGAGCACACGATCCTCTCCACCAGGAGTGCTCGACAGTTCTTGGATGGTGGCTACACTATGTGTCGTACGTCGCTATTTTCTGTGAGCTTCTTCCAGTTCGGAAATTAATCATGTGTCCTCAGTGGGTGCGGCTGCAGCTAAGCCGCGTATGGATCTTGTTGTCCGTAACGCTATACAGGCCGGTGATATTCCCGGCCCTCGCTATCTCGCCAATGGTCAGGAGGTATGTGTTCCATTGTACCTTGGTGAGGACTGTGTTGAATCCGCTAGATGGCGCCACGTGGTGGTGCTCTTTGTGAAGGGATCACTACATATGTCCAGACCCCCGAGGATATCATAAAGACCATCAACACGTTCGCCGATGCAGGTGTTGACAGTGTCGGTATTCCTGTTTCTTTCGCATATGATTTTTCCACTGATCACAGCGATGGTTTTTTAGATCAAGCTATCCATGAGTGGTGACGAAATCCTTGAGGATCTTCGTGCTGAGGATAGTACTTTCTCCGACGAGCTGGTCGCCGCTGGTGTTGAAGCTGCTCATGCCAAAGGCATCCGTGTTTGCTCCCATGCCCGCTCTGATAAATCCGTCCGTCAGTGCCTGCAGTATGGGGTCGACATTCTGTACCACTGTTGTAAGTCCTTAGCTTTCAGTGAGACCATCCCACTAAGGCCACGTAGCGTTCATCTCTGATGAATCTATGGGTGCTCTTGAAGCACAGAAGAACCGCGTCTATGTGGTTCCGGCTTTGAATATTCTCTACTCGTCCTGGCTTGTCGCTCAGAAAGAACAGTGTATGACTTTGTACATGTTTGGCTTTTGCATATAGGACTCACTTTGCATCATTTTGCAGTCGGTTTTGAGAAGGGTGCCGCAGGAAAATATAAGCGAGAGTTGGATATATGCATAGCTGCCTTGAAGGAGATGAAGAAACGTGGTATCAAAGTTCTTCCAGGGGGTGATTATGGGTAATATTTCTATACCCAATCAAAGTATACGGTCTAAACTGCATCACATTAGCTTCGCGTGGACACCCCACGGGTAAGTACGCTTTGTTGCATCGGATTGAAGGAAGCTAAAGCTGTTTAGTTCCTACCAGGACCTCGAGCTCTTCGTCAACCTTCTCGGCTTCACACCGATGGAAGCAATTCTGTCCGCTACTGCCCTAGGTGGCGAGATCATGTTGCATCCCCATGAACTGGGCAAAGTTCAGCCAGGTTACTATGCTGACCTTATTCTCGTCGATGGCAACCCACTCGAGGACATCAGTGTTCTGACTCCGACCAATGGCAAGCTTGATGTTATAATGATCGTGGGTGGTCGCTGGTTCGAAGTGGGTAGTTCTGATACTGATCGGAACCTACAGAATGGGCAGATTCACAAGACCATATATGCATGGAGACAGTGAACAAACAAACTGTCAGAACCATCAAGCACTTCTGAATTTCCCGGTGCTCGACACATGTATGTATGCTATGTATTTTCTTTCCCCTTTGTATCTTGTATTCTATAGATCGACAATGTCACATTAGTTTTGGAGCTCTCGACCCTCGTTTAATTGTGAGACTCATGAACAGTCTTATGACATTAATGTTGGCTCATGAACATTGTGGAGTGGCCATCGTGTGACCATCGTACAGTACCATTGTCCTTGGCTGCTTCGTCAACGTGGAGAGCCAGCCGGTAGGGAGAATATCGTTTCAGGTGATTTTTTGTCGTGTTCGGATATAGACAGTTCGGGGCTCGTCTTGTCAGAGGTCATTCCCCATAAGTCAGCCCAGAGTACTTCGCCATCATTGAATGTGGTTCCGAGAGACATAATCATTAGGACAACGACGCGACTATTTGCCGGGATGATCTGCCCCGATAGACGTCGTTGTCATTGCCAGGATTGGAAGACTGTTAACGAGTATGAGTTCTGCCAAGCAGCGCACTGGTCCTGTCGAAGTTCCGGACGGATTGGCTGCGATACAAACATCGAATGGACGAGCGCCAAACAAATACAGGTTCAGAAGTCTGACGTTTGTTTAAGTCGTGTTGAAGTTGTTGAACGTTGAACGTAACATGGAGGCACTGCAGCTCACGTGCGCCGCGAATATTGGGCCCGCTCAGCGAGCCTGCCATGCTTGCCAGCCACTGAATGTATCTGATTTCTCTTACCCACCCAACGTCGTTATCTCTCGTGCAACCCCTGAGAAGTCGTTTTGAACTAGGTGAGCATCTCAGATGTGAAATTGCTGTCAGAATCTCCGGACACGGCGACTCGCACTCGCGGATCATCGATGAGCTCTCCCTCTGAGTACTTCCGGAGTCCCTTAGACTGTCTGTCTCAGGTCACGATTCATTGTTTCTCACTGCAATACGCACCGAAGTCCAGTGGAAACTGTGCCTGGGAGTGAGCCATGTGACCGACCATGAAACAATTCGAAAGGCAAAAATGACTCCAAGATGGTAATTCGAACCAATTGTATTAGTTACACGACAGACACCTCGCAGAACGCTTCTGCCAGTCATCGACTCTTACTGAATCCACTACAATGTGGTTTCCCTGGTTCCTTGTCGCTGGCCTGTGGGCAGTTGGCATTCATGCAGCCACCCTTCAGCCCCAAATTCCGTCTGTAAAATCCTTTTATCCAGACGACCTGGGTCGGGTGTTCGTCCTCAGCCCAGAAACACAGATTCTGGTCGACGAAGCTTATGCATCTGATTGCGATTTTCAGCCCGACGGACCGACCCTACTTGACTTCGCGAAGACTTTCCGGTCCGATTTGATCCAGCTGACATCATTTACGCTCCCTCAAGTCCAAGTTACGCCACTCAGCCAGATTCATTTCGACGATGATGGGTCAGCCATCGTCCTTACACGTAGCTCTTCAAGCAATCACACGCTTTACTCAGGCACCCCTACACCCGAGGCTTATCACTTCTTTATCTCGAATTCCTCTTATGTTATATCTGGTTCAGGGTCGATTGGCGCATGGTGGGGAACAAGAACTTTGCTGCAACAGCTCATGCTGTCCGAGCAAGGATCCAGTGGAAAATACACCATTCCGGTTGGGAACGGCACTGATAGTCCTGGCTGGGAGGTACGAGGTTTCATGCTCGATGCCGGACGCCATTGGTACACGACTGAATTCCTTGGTAAACACCTCTTTATGCAATCCAACGCACTGTGTTGACCTACGTCTTAGCCGAAATATGTGCATATGCATCCTTTTTCAAGATCAATGAATTTCATATTCATGCCTCCGACAACCTCTGGATACCTTCCCTACTCTACGGCCCTGATTGGCGTTCGCTATATTCCGGGTTCCGGTTCAAACCACCCCTGGACTCGCCGGTTGCCGGCCTCGTCCCTCATCGTAACGAGTCGTGGAGTTTGACTCGCTTTGCCGATCTGCAGTCGCATTGCGCAGGGCGTGGTGTAATCATCGTGCCTGAGATTGACACTCCTGGTCATTCCCTTGTAATTTCACAGTGGCGTCCCCAGCTTATGCTGAACGGGACGCCCGACTCCCTCAACCTGAGTTATCCCGAGACTATACCCACTATCCAGTCCATTTGGTCCCAATACCTTCCTTGGTTTTCATCTGTAGAAGTCTCCATCGGCGCTGACGAATACTTGGCGTCACTCGCCGATGAATACATCTCGTTCGTCAACGAGATGTCATCTTACATAGGAGCGATCAGCGGGAAGA
Source organism: Boletus sp. MG55 (assembly GCA_003313885.1). Classification (NCBI taxonomy): domain Eukaryota; kingdom Fungi; phylum Basidiomycota; class Agaricomycetes; order Boletales; family Boletaceae; genus Boletus; species Boletus sp. MG55. The sequence continues at coordinate 4,858 of QGOI01002020.1, read as the reverse complement.
GCATTCGTGTCTGGGGTACATACGAGCCAAGCAACGCGTCTTCCATTTCAACCAACGTGACGATACAGCATTGGGACTTTCCGTCCGCCTCGATTCCTCTTGATCTTATTGACTCTGGCTATCGAGTTATCAACTCCGAGCAGGCTTTCCTCTACCTCGACGGAAAGATTCCCGCGGAAGGCGGCTTCCCCCAGACCCTTAATGTTTCCCTCCTCTTTTCTGGTGCTGCCGCGGAAGGCGGTGGATGGGCACCTAATATCTTCACTACAAGCGATCCTGGAAACAACACAGCCTATAATAGCACGGGACTCAGAGGTGCCATATTTGCACTCTGGAATGACTGGGGACCGAACGCCACGACACCCCTAGAGACCTACTATCAGCTCTCACAGTCTCTTGCTGTGTTTGCGGAAAAGACCTGGGCTGGTTCTGGGATCCGAGCATCCGAGCTAACTATGGATCAATTCGAAGCCGCCTATCCCCTACTTAGTGCACGTGCACCGGGACAGAATCTTAACCGTGCTGTGAAGGGCAAGAAAGCAGGCGACATCGTGTTCGCGTTTGAAGACTTGCCCTCCCTGCCATTTCACACTGGCGTGGAATCCGTCGGTCCCCCTTACACCCTCTCATTCCGTATACGACCTAATGTTGCGGATGTACGGATGATAGGCGATACTACGGTTGCGGAGCTGTTCAGCGGGACAGATTCGTCGTTGTATGTGTCTTCCCTTACGTTATCCTCCAATGCGGAGTATTACCCGCTGCCACCTGCATTCCAGCTGCAGCCAGATATTTGGACGAACGTGACCATTCAGGCGACTAGGGATTACACCTCCGCAACCGTAGTTCAGGAGGGCGGCCATACAGAGACATATTGGTATCAGACTACTCTAAACATATGGGGTGATTACCTCACGCAAGCCAACATGTCATTTGCTGCGCCATCCGCGACGATTGGCAGTGAAGGGTTCAGAGGAGACATAGCGAATGTGGTGTTGCGTATTGATTGAATATCAAATCCGTACGGTTTTGCGGCCCCATACATGGCATCGTTCTTTTTGGGAAGCTAACCAGTGCTGAACCCGGCCAAAGTCAAATGACGTTCTCTAATATAGATTCGCACGGATGCTTCCGAAAGGAGGCTTCTTGCGGGTTTCTCACTTTAGCGTGAGTGGACGATGCAGACGGTCCCGCGTTTTGTTCGTCAACCATCATATCGATAATACGACGAGTTCGTTTCTGTTGCGTACCAGCATGTGATCGAATAGCAAGACCCCCCAGACCTTCGTCTAGATGGAGGTAAGCGGACCAGATACTTGCTCCTCTTCGCAATCGATGGAAACTTACAGTAACAAACGCCTCAGATGCCTGCGATTTGTCATCCTGTTCAAACCAAGCTCTGGTGTCGCCGGAAGGGTTATTTCCAACAGACTTCCTCGGCCCATTCCCCCTGTTTGGCAAACAGAACAACGATCAATCGATCACTCACGCCCATGCCATACAGCAATATATGCGACCGAGCAAGCAAAAGAATGTTCTATTCGTTCGATCCAGTGCTCATAAATACCCATGTGTCTGAAGGAATGGCTTAAAGATCCGGGTTTGTAACGTTCGTGAGACTAGGCGCAGTTCATGGCACAATACTGACACTGCCTACACGAGGCTGATCCTTCCAACCTGTAGCGCGAACTTATTTTCGTGAACCTTCCCAATCCTCCGGAATCCCACGCTATGGCAGACCATTATTCACTGTACTGGTTGTGTTACTCGAATGGTCGATCCTGTTTCGTGGATTGAAAGAATGCGTTGGAGCGACTTTTCGCGTCGGTGATATAAGAAATCGTCCCCCTCTTCTCAAATCTCCCCACCTCTGAACTATGGCCCCATCGACTGCGTCTGTCTCGTCACATTGGGCGACCACTATCTCTCGCAAGCGGGCTATTTGTAAGCCATCTCCAGCACAAACTGCACTAGCCTGGGCACCGTTTCATGTGGTTCCTCCGGACCAGCGCTACGTTTTCCAAGATGCCCGACCGTACTGGCCGTGTAGTCATCACTATGTTGCCAACCACCATTTATTTCAGTTTCAGGGCCAGCACCATCCGTCACCCAGTTCCAAGCTGGTACTGGTATTGAACGCCTGTCCGCAATGTCGGCAACACCCTAAGCTTCCAAACCACCGATTTTGCTCCCAGGCGTGCGTTCAGTCTGCCGCTCGCTTCGCGCCGGAACTAAAATACCTCCCCCCGCATCATGAACTGTCCGTGAAGGGTACGTATTGTGGATCTTCCATGCTTATTTCTCCGAACTGAATTTTGATTTGGCGTTTTTCCCACCTAGTCGCAACGCAATTTATGCAGTACTGGAACCCGAGGTCAGCACCCCGTCCAAAGGTGCTAGCCGTCTACATGATCACCTGGACGGAATCGTCTGGACGAAGCTTTGAGCGGTATAGGTGAGACTTTTGCCGCTTCCCCAGCTGTGTTCTACGAGCTGAATAGAATGAGCAGGGATGCCGTCGAGGCGCGGGGACAATTCCGGCGCATGGGGCTTTCCTCAGGGAACGAACAGAAGCGGTTTCGGAGCACAGATCGCGCGTGTACGCTGGGCGAGCGGGGAAACCTCACTCCTTGCCATAACAAGGCGTGCTGGATGTGCGAGACGATCCGGTTGGGTTTCGAACCTCACCTTCGGCGCAAACGGAACACTTCATTGTACGTTTATAATCTGATGGCGATTCGCGACCTATTTCTGATCGCGATGTACGTCTAGGAATGGATGCGGCATCCGACTCGGCGCGGGTATTTATACCAGCCACACATCTTCCAAGTCAGATTTATTTTCTTCTCTGGAAAATGTGATACAGCCAGTGGATCTTACCCGTCTTCCAGAGCTGACCAATATGCCAACAACATCCATGATCCCAATTCGGGTATCAGGGCGATGCTGGTCTGCCGCGTCGTTATCGGGAAACCATACGTGATGTACCAGGAAGATCAAACGATCAGGTGTCCACCGATGGGGTATAACTGCGTGGGTCGATTCTATCACTCCGCGTCTCGTCCTTCTCATTCTCGTTTCATTCCGTACGTCCTCGTCGTGCGGTGTAGGTATTCGGGAAGCCGGGATTCGCCTTCGCAGAAGACGAGTATGTAGTGTATGACGCGGACGCGATCCGGGCTGCCTACCTCGTCTTGTACGAAAAGGCGTGAGGTCCTTGATTAGAAATGGGCGCGACTCGGAGCCGTCCGTATGCGTACCCCGCTCGTGATGGCGCGATGTGTTGTTGTGTTAACGTTTGACGCCGAGTGCTCTGCCACGCGGACATTGCCATTCTCCTTTTCCGCCGTGTCTCCCCGACGACATTGCCATTCAGGTACAGTGGGACCAACAGGGACATTCGTTTTACAGCCTTACAGGATCTTTTGTAACTTAAAAGTTATGCCTATGAGCCGTTTCTTGGTTCAGGCTCTTTCGCTCATCATCGCTAGATAGATTTTCTGTACGGTTTTCTACATAGATTTAACCACCCGTCATGGCAATTCGGATAATGAAGGAGGAGTGAAACCACACTGCAATTCCTTACGTCATTGCTGCGGTTGCAAAAATAACCCGCCCTGTCTCAGTTTTTTCTCAGGAATATTCCTGGTGCTCGACCGACCCCTCCTGGGATGTGGAGGAGGGCGGCTTTGATCATCACTCGGAACGTAATATATCAAATCTGTACTGTCCTCCCTGCCAGTCAGACGTCAATCTCCGATATTTGATTCAGCCGCTGCTGTCATGATCGGTTGTGATTTTTATTGCAAAGTTATTGCAGGTGGCAAATATGTGACTTCCGTGATGACCCACCCGAAGCGAGGAGTCGTGGCCATTTCTGTCTCAAGACTGTCGTCACTCCAATGAATCGTCCAGATAAGCGGAGCGATAAGAGAAAGGTTTGACGGAACAATAACGTCGATCACTCATGCGAACAATATTTTCGCTCGCTTTCGGCGGCTCGGCGGTCGGCACCGTGGATACGACGGCAATCGCCTGCATGATCACGATAAGCATGGCGTGCTCGCACACGAGTATTTTCCCATCGTAGTGTGGAGCGAGGACAATGAACAATGATTAATGATGATTCGAAATTCGACATCACTTGTTGGATTGAAGCCTGCAACACGCATCGGGGCTATTACGTGATGATATTGTCTGAAACAGACGCTTTCGGGTCACATCCGATGTGATTGGTCAAGGGCGGGGACAATGAGCCAACTCATGGGTGTTTCTCGAGCGCGTGATTTGCGTGGGTGGAGAACCATTGGGCGAGGGGGTTGACATGAAAGGGAGCCAGGGCCGGAATCGTGTAGTGTGAGACAAATCGGGCAGTGAATACACCTGGCTCGGGAGCTGGGCTGTGTGTGAGTTCGATAAGCAGTGTTTAGATAAGGGCACGAGGAGCCAGGAATGTGGATACGGGGGTGCATGGTTTGAGTCTCCTTACGAGTCTGCTTCTAGCACACACAGGACTCGTGCAGGCCGCGCGAGTGACACGACGCCGTGGAAGGACGGATTTGGAAGGCCAGGTGGCAGGCGGGGAATTAGATTACAAAGTAACCCGTTAAGGTTGCGTGGAGTGGCATGCTAGTGACGGGTTTGATTGCTGTTTCGAAAACATGTGCGTCGCGGGCAGAGGCGACCGAGTCAGTGGGCAATTGAGATAGGGGGTTATTGCCATCACGACCCCCTTCGCGTGACAACAATCGGCCAATCGGAGGAGGCGATACGGAGGGGTGTTGGTTACGTACCTGACCGTGTTTAAAAGACCGGATCCTCCAGCACTCGAACAGTCTTGCCCCCCTTGTGTCAGACA
>QGOI01002010.1:0-18659 GCA_003313885.1 Boletus sp. MG55 | reverse complement strand
AAAACGACTACCCGCGCCCGCCGATGGCCAACAACAACGTGCATCCGATCAGAGCCCATCCAGAAAGAGTCGGACTTTGTCCGCCACTGAGAATGACTCGCGGCGTCAGAGTCAGACGTACGCGATCGACATCGTCCAGACGCTGCGCGTCACGTCCGACGAGCCGCTGACGCGCCGCAAGATCGACGCTGTCAAGAAGTCGCTGGGGAAGCTCGGCCTCGGAGCGGGCGACGATCAGCGGGGCTGTGTGTCCGATGACGAGGCCGGGGCCGGGCGAGTCAGGGTCGTCCAGACCGCTTTGGAAGTCGTCAGGGGGAGCGACGCGAAGCCGTCCAAGTCTTTTCCAGCACCAGCATCGCCCCCACCGCCCCCGCGTCCGCACTCTGCCTCGCCAGGGACATCGGCGAAGCAGAAGCAGTATCGTCCGGCGCCGGCAAATCAGGCTGCTGTAGTGCCTGAGCCTCCCAAGCGTATCCTGTTCTACCACGCTCACGATCCGTACTATGGATTCACCAACTTCTCTCCCGACCCGGTCGAGTACCAAGGGAAACGTTACCCCACGAGCGAGCACCTGTTCCAGTCACTCAAGGTGAGCGAAGGACGGCGAGCACCCCCTACGAGTTGGAGGGCTGTCGTAAGCTCAGGGCGGACGGGCTCGATATGTATCTCGTTCAAGCCTGTCCGCATAGGGGGTGGGGCGCAACAACGATGACGCACAACCGATCTCATGTCTACCCTCCACAGTTCCTCGATCATCGCCCTGAGCTGGCGGAGCACATCCGGACGTGCTCCCCTCGTCCGCGCGTCGTCTTTGATGAGACCCACAGATTCAATCCAGAGGTCCGGTCCGACTGGCTGCGCGTCAGAATCGACATGGTGTGTACCCCCCCTCGCCTTCTTGCCTTCGAACGCATGCAAACAGCGTTCGAGTGTCGTGACTGATGCGAAAACCAACAGATGGACATGGTGCTCTGGCACAAGTTCACGCAGAACGAGCACTTGAAACGGGAGCTTCTCTCGACGGGAGATGCTGAACTTGTCGAGGTAAGCGATCGAATTTCGCTACCACCCCCCTATGCCGTCATAGGGTTGCAACTTACTCTCGGCGGCCGTCATCAGGACTCTGACAAGGACGCGTTCTGGGGCGTAGGGCCTGACGGAAAGGGGGAGAACCAGCTGGGCAAGGCACTCCAAAGGCTGAGAGCAAAGCTGCGGGATGACGTTTCCACAGAGCCCTCTCAACAGCGATAAGCTTGGTGCCGACGAGACACTGCTCGGTATATCGTACGATTTTAATTGATCACAAGTATGTACTCAACGATAAATTATCGTGGTTGCAAAAAAACGTGGATCGGTCCATATCTCTTTCATTTCGTGCGGAGAAAAGCAGTATCGCCCCCTTAGAGCCCCGGTGCAAACTCCACCTGTTACACAATACCTACGAAACTGTTACCGCAGAACAAACAACGTTGGACTGCTTCCAATAGTTCCTTCACAATCCAACTACGGGCAGCGGCGGGCAGCCAGTTTTCATCAACAGCCGAGCTTTGTGACACAGGAAGAAGCGCTTTACGGCTGCAACCTATGCAGGTCCTGACCATCGAAGTTGATAAAATGAAAGAAGTCACTGAACAACGAGCTGTGAACGCGTTGGGTAAGAAGACCTTGTGTGCACGAGGTAAACAAATTTCACTCACCCCAAGAATGGCCCCTGGGACACGTCGCGCGTGTGATGTCCTCCAATGGGACTTCGGTGTGGCAGGCAGGACACAGTTCATGCAAACCAGCTATCGAGGGATCGATCGTAATCGCCGCATTCACCTTGTTCGACAACGCCTCAGCCTCGCGAGATAGATCCACTGGAGATCCCGCGAGTCGCGATTGCACTACCACTCGTAAAACGAATGGAACATCAGACGCTGCGCCGTCATAACATGAAATGAAGCAGTCATTTTTTTAGCATCGGAGAAGACCTACGAGCGAGTGCTGTGACGATGGCTGTGAAGTGGCGAACCAAAATACGGAGGACTTGGTGGGAGATCGTGGTCAGCTGACTGTGGGCGACTTGTCCACAATCCAGGCGCAGTTTCTCGTCCTTGCACAGTCTCTGCGGCCGTACTGGACATGATTAGGTGAGCGATCGGTGTTGGCAACGCCACCCACCCAACACATATCAGCGACAGATAATTTCATCCGCAAAGAAAGGAGACCATTCCAACCAAAGAGATGGGTAGCCAAACTCTCTCGAAGTTGGCGCTGTAGCTCCGCCCCTACGCCCTGGGATGACGGTGGTATGGATACCGCAGGTGATCCGTCCTGCAAGTTTTGATCCAATATTTCCAACAACCGAGGACATGTTTCGGCGAAGCGGCCCGTATTGCATAGATGCAAAAGGAGGGGCCGAAGCAGGTGGAGCGGCGTGCTTCTGGTCGCTGCGTACGACATCAGCATCAACGTAACCCCAGAAGGAGTCGACGGTGTAATTACCGCAATCAAACTGATCCAGTGTTTCGTGCGCCGCCCTCAAAATGGTGTCGGAATCGAGCGGCCAGAACGGTGCAGTGAGAAGCATGCATTCGTGCCTCGCTTCATGTTTGTAGCTAAAATCGGAGGGTCTTAATGACCTTGACTGAACATTAAGTCACAGCCCAACATGGGAGACAGCGGTGTACACACTCATAGATCCAGGTCAGAGTGGAATGCGAGTCATAACAAACCAACCCGCTGATTCGGTTCACATCCACATACTCAACGCCTGCAGGAGCTGTCTGGGCAAAAAACACACGAGACGCCTGTGAAAGTGCTTCTGATGTGAGTTGGTCATCCGATGGTGTGGGAACCCAGGATGGCTCGGATGTCATATTATGAATGGCGTGAAGGGATCCATCTAGAAGCGCCACGAGAAGCACGTCCCTGTCCTTCACGTAGGAAAAGCCCGAGACATACGAAAACGCGGAAGACCCCTTTGATAATTTTTGCGTCTGGATGGCAAGCGCACGGCCACCATGCCATTGTGCAGGTGACGAAGGCCAGGACCACATATGAATCACGCCAGGTTTAGAATATACAAGAATCGGCTGAGAGAACAGTAATGGTTACTGAGTTATCTCACCGTTAGATAAAATTCTTACGTTTTTTCCGAGCACAGCGACCCATTCGAGAGCAGTGACGGCGCGGTTGTCTGAAGAACAGACAACGTCAGCTTCCCGTTCAAAACTGCTGTCTAATTCATAAGTAGTGACGAAGCCATCGCCCCCTCGTGACTGAAGCTTCTGAGCAATATTTATGAGGAGAACGTCTCCGTCTCCCGTGGCACATGCCAGTAAACACCTGCCTGCAGTGCATCAAGGTCAACGAAATTTCATGGGAGAAACAGAATATATACATTGTCCACCGTTGTGAACAAGCCAAGGCGACCAGGCTATGTTGGTTATCCAATTTTCGCAAAGCTTCACTTCTCCGACGAGGGAAACTGCTCCCTCTGAATTATCGCCGCGTCTGAACCTAGGCGAGTTTAGATGTCGACAACATAGTAGCGTATACGCGCACCTAAAAAATTTCACCGAGCCTGCCCGGGTCCCAAGTGCGAGAATTGACGCGTCCATCAACGGAGCGGGATAGATACCCCAATGCGACTGGCCTGACCATGCAATGCCTAGGAAACTAACGGTCAGAAACTACCCTAGTTCACGAGCACCACGACTCGCTCATAACCTGGACCCCCAGTATCCACGACGTCTCGTCAATATCTCGTTCGAGTCGCGGACTGTCCAAGAGGTACGCAGTCACGTCTTGGATCTAGCGAGAATAAACCATAGGTTCTCGCGTAGACAGAATGAACCTACGTTTGACCATTCGCCTTTCAGATGATTTTTTCCGGCAGCCCATAGGGAGACTTCCATATTAGAGTTCAAGACCGCTATGACGCACCTTTTGAACATGAAGAAGATGAAGCATACACAAAAAGGGGCCACTACCTTCCGCGAGACGTCAAACCACTGGGGGAACATGTTGCAGCGCGGACAGAGACGTCCAGGGATCCCAAGCTCAGGGAACCCCAACCTGGAAGTGAATGAGTAGGACGACGAGGGCAAATGCAGCATATGACCTTGGCTTATGGTAGGCCATGAGTGAGTTTGTGCTCGCGTCGTTTCGATCATTGTTCGATACCACCCCAGCGTCCGATCGCTCTGCTCGTCATGGATGGGAGATTTAATGTCTGCAGGTGTGCTAAAGTTGATTCCATGGTCTGGTGTCTGCATGCGCTTGACGCGACTGGATTTGTAGACGGATCAGAAATGCGCACCAGAATATGGACGGCAGATTTCGTGACGAGACAAAGCTGACCGTCGTCCGACCATTGGAGACACCTCACGGATGGATGCGTGATGACCGTCGGGACGCTAAGCGATGTGTACACTGGTCTTTGGGGCATTGTGAACTGGTGATATCTCTCCTATCGACAAAACGAAACTGGCATCAGTATGCAGCTACCTGAAGTTCACCCTTGGCGTCCAAGAAGGTGAGGAGGAACTCAGTTTCACTGACATCAACCCTGACAGCGATATGAAGAAACGGTCACGTGCAAACGCTCTGATTCGTCCGGTAACTGCGTACTCGTTTGCAACAACGAAACTAATGAACAGCGCAAGCTCTGGATCGAGCACCCCCCAAAAGCCGCCGCTGCCTCCGGGCATGGCCATCGGTCCAGATGGCAAACCTTGCAAAATCTGCACGGCATGGCGGAACTGGAAGCCGAGACAGTCGTCCTCGCAACCGGGACCGGGAAAGAAAACGACAGCAGCCATGATGGCCGCTCTCGCGACCGGAACTGGTCTCAAGAACGAATCCGATACTGATTCTCGCCCCGCAAACTGTCCTCCGGACGTCGAGCAACTGGGGAACGCGACCTGGACGTTCTTGCACGCGACAGCCGCTTATTATCCCGAGCGACCCACTCCTTTCCAACGCGCCAACATGTTGAACTTGCTACACTCTTTACCGGTACTTTACCCATGTTCCCATTGTGCTACGCATCTAGGGGAGGAGATGAAGCGCCGTCCGCCAGATGTTAGTGGACGTGGAGGATTGAGCTGGTGGCTGTGCGAGAGGCATAATGAGGTGAACGAGAGACTTGGAAAGGAAAGGTTTGATTGCACGAAGACGGACGAAAGGTGGAGAGATGGCCCTCCCGATGGAAGTTGCGACTAGGGTGTTGGTGAGTCAACCTGTTGATCATACTCCGAATATTCAGTCTTATGAACCACGCCGGCAGTCCCCTTTCGAGCTAACACCGCGGGAGTGGACCCAGTAGTAGATGCAGTAACACCATGACTCTGTGTTGTTCTGCTATACAACTCGGCAGTGTCATCTTTGGACGGTCCTTTCACAGACACTCAACATACCATGTACCACGTCTTGGTTGATGTCCAATCTAGTGTTGATTTCAAGACGTATCGACTTATCCACTGTATCATCTAACACCCCAACCAACCCTCTTCACCCTGCAGTGAACATGAATTACACAGCTCTGCGACTTTGATGGTTGAGTTGTTGCGCTCGATGATAACGGAGAATGGTGCTTTAAACAACCGAAGTTCACTGGCTGGTAGTATTCCGGTCAGATCGTGAGGGTCATCCTTACAAAGTAGACCAAACATTTCTCCCCTGCATTTCGGTCTCTCCGGTTTTACCCAGGTGTGTCTCAGTGAAGCTTACACCTTTTGTCTGAAGGGGAATTAATACCCTAACCAGGAACAGTGGCGTATGAGAGAACCAGCGTCCATTCTGTATACAAAACAAATGGCTCTGGGATGAGTCCACCATACGGAATTGTTTAACTTACCTCTTGGTCTTGCGGGTCGTCTGCGTCTACGCCAAGGAGCTCGTATAGCTGTAAGTACCACAATTTCTGCGTCCACTGTCACATGTCAGTAAGAGCCCGACAGGAGATCCCGTGGAACATGAGATGGCACAGGACTTGAGACCGTTGCATGATTTCACGCGCTTAGTTATGCGGGGTATGATCGAGTTGAATGGTTTCGCTTCCGTGTCACCAGGACAGATGGACTTCAAAGGCGATTCACTAGTAGTGTCACAAGGCTCCGGGAGGGCGTTATCGTTCACCCAAATCCAAGATTTATGCGGCGTGGACCAGCCTCGGTGCCATCAAAGAGATCGAATCCGAAGGGTAGCAAGGTGCACACCGGTGAAGATTTACTAGCGACTTGGCTTCTGGCCGAAACCATAGCTTCGGCAACCGTGTCTACATAAGCTCGTTCGCGCAGAAACGGGACCAATCGTCATAGCGCATCTGATGAATCTTGATGGTCCTGAGGCCCAGCCCGCTATCGCATATCGTTATAGGTTCCAGACTGTCGAGCACAGTGTGTCAATGGTATCGATAAACTTCACTCGGCGCAAAGAGGCTAATGACTAGCTAGGCTTACGCGTTTTCATGCAACCTAAGAACAATACGGTGGGCGGTGAAGATGATCAAGTCCTTCTGGCGTACCTCGAATTCTTAACCTTTGGTTCAGTGCGATAGCAACTCATATCCCCCCGAAGCTGGATATTTCTCGTAGCACATCAGTCGATCTTCTCAAAGAATGATTACGATGGCGCTGGTGCATTTGTACCTTATCGTCCGCGATATGTAAAAATAGACGACAAATTTCCATCTACCGCCGGTGGCGGCCTAGCCTAGTATTTCCCCAACCAGTCGCAAAATGCCAATGCCTAGAATAGGCTGCGTTCGCTGACATTCTTAGCCACGATGAACGCGTATATGCATGATGTAGGTTCAACGATACGACCGATTTGTCTGTGTATCGATATACGTCAAAAATAGATGGAACACTCTGAGAAACATGTGGTGTACCTCGCATTACTCAGTGTGGGTAAAATAACTTGCTGGAGGTGTGTAAAAACATATTGGAGTCGTCGGGACCGGTCACCGGCGTCAGTACTTGGACGGAGTGAACGAGTCTTTCGTCCGACGGGAGCGGGGATACCAGCGGATGTGGCTCTGGCTCAGCGGACCGACTCATCCGTCCCTTGTCTGCGATAATACTTCTAATATCACCGGCCTTTGATCGAGTATACGTATACTTGTTAGCGTACCTGCCTGGACTGCTCGGTGCCTCGGACAGTCACCCAGCGCGTCTACTCAAGCTGCTCTGAACCATAATCAGACCACTAATACTTGCGAATAGTACTAGTACAACTCATATCGATCGTGTCGTAGCGATTTGAATTTGCAGGAGATTTCCTTTTCTGGTAACTAATTGCAAGGACTGGTAGTCGACTTGCATTACTGTTGTGTTGCAATTTTTCATATATCGTAGCTGGCGTTTCGTAGTACGAACTACAGCTCTAGGCTCGTTTTTACTGACGATGTCATCGAAGGACTCTGATCGCATCACTGCTGCCCAACAAACGCTCGACAGTATGTCCCAACCCTTCAACTCAGCCCAGAGGGGACTCACGATGATAGCCCTCTTCGACATCTCGCAGCTGCTCAACACGCAACTTGATAAAGAGACGCTCGCGACGTGCGTGGGCATGATCGAGAGTGGGGTCAATCCGGAGGCTCTTGCGGTACGCACGGAGCATTGTCACCGCCTCGGCACTCAGTTCATGTAGCGACCACCTGCAAGGCTGTTATTCAAGAACTTCGTCGTGAAGCGGCTGCGCTGAATAATCTCAACCCTCCTGCATCTGATGGCCGCTGATCGATCTAGCATGTGGCCTCGTTGGTTCAGGCTGTTCTGCACCCTACAGCTCCCCATCCCCATCGGCGACGCTTTTTCTCAGAAAAGAGACCGTGATACATAATGTGCCTGCTTTGATGGGCCGGTTGAGACAGACAGACGGATTTGGTCTACATAGATGGTGTTCTGTAGCTCTATAGTAGTTGACCGATCCTTGTGAGAGAGTGAAAAGAGCGGAGACGCTGTGAAAATTAGTTTGACTAGTTTGAACGTGGGCGTGCTCGCCAACGTACTTTGCGCCAGCTCGACCACTCCACTCCTCTTCGTCCTCTACCACGACGGCGACCGGCACTGAGTACTGACCCCGACCGACCACCATACCGGCAGCGACGACCCCTCTCCGTCCCTGTCACACGTTTTCCTCCGCCACATCTCTGAGCGTCCCATGCAGCCTTCTCAGCTCGAGATCCAACGTGAAGTCGAAGCCCTCCGTGACATCAGACGAAGGTCCTCATCACAGGGCGGTCCAGGTGCTCTCATTATCGACCCTGATCTCCCAAATTCCTCATCACCACCCTCCCCGACCACGAGCTACTGGTCCGCTGCGTCTGCCAGTGTCACACAGCAACTCAACGACGGCGACTCAAGCAGTGGCTCTCATGAAGACAGCTCAAGTTCCGAGGAGCGTGCGGTCTCCTCCGATGATCCCTTCCATCTCTTCTGGGTCCCCGCTCGTCTCCACCCTGAGATTGCTCCTGCCGAATTCCGTGCTTTCCTCAAGGAACACGCTCGTACGCCCCCTCCAGACGGCTCACATACTCTGGGTCGATCATTAACCACCACCTCCCCCGTCCTCGAGCGTAAACGCTCAATGCTCAGCAGGCAGTACAAACCTCCTGAGAATGATGACGTCGAAGAAGAATCTATCGTTCCAATCCGCCGCAATCGCACCGTCTTGGCCCATGCTGGTCCCCAACTCACCATAAGTGATTTGCAAAGCCTCGAGGAGCTCGCAGAAGAGGCAACCAGAGACGGTGATCCTTCAAAATTCAGGACGGTCCTCAGACGCAGTCTCAGTCTCAACGTCTCTCCCTCAGGTCAGTGAAGCGTCGTGGTGTCACACTCACGACCGTGTTTGGCTCAAAGCTGTTTTCGCGTTTCATGCAGCCATCGACAAGATGGACGATATTCCTCCCATGCCGGATGAAGCTGATGCACCAATCATCGTTCCTCCTCCTGGCCAAATCCTTCGCCGTGCTGCGCGAACTAAAATTCGCAAGGCGTCGGTGCCTGGAGACGGGGATGGTCGTGGATTTTCGGCGCGCCGGCGTAGGCCTGCGACCAAGGTTACAGAGCCACGCACGTCGAGTGACCTATCCTCAAACGATCACACGAGTGAGCAGGGTGATAGCCCTGAGCAGTTCAGACGCCCTCGTACTTTCTCGGATGAGAGCATCACTAGTAACGAACATACATCCCATCGATCCGATCCCTATTCCGAAGAAACATCTATATATGACGCATACGCCAGGGAAGATCCCGAGAGCGAAATCGTGCGCTCCATACAATCACTCATAACTCCTCAAGCCCCTCTGTTATCCTTGACCCTCCCATCGGACGACCCAAAACCGTCTTCGGCGGATCTCGCACCCGAACCACCATTGATATATCCTACGCCAGAACCAGAGTTACAGCATCCTCAGCCTCAGCGACTCCCTCTTGCTGCGTCAATAGAAGAGACTCCGCGCACCCCCTCGCCCGATACCACTCTCGTATCAACCACGGAAGAGACCGCGGTGGCCTTGATATTAGCCGATGCTCCTGTTGCCACGGAAAAGTCGGCTAGCCCTGCACAAAAGAAGGAAAAGGACAGGAGAGGGCTCTTTGGTAAATGGGGCAGCAGTGATAAAAATGGCAAGAAGACTGCGAAAGCGGAACGGGTTCGTGAAAAGGAGGTTCAGCGGGCCGAGAAGGAAAAGGAGAAAGAGAAAGAAAAGGAAAGCGGTTTCTTCGGCTCCTTGTTTAGCGGCAAGAAGAAGCTGGACGATTCGTCTTCTCAGACTGGTGGGTACACAGGGTCGGGACGCGAAACGGCTACTGCCCTTCTTGGAGCATCCAAGTCGTCAAAGGGGTTACCTACGTCTCCCTCTCCGCAGCCGGGCCTCCAGGGACCGTATGCCAGGTACCCGATCCATGTCGAACGCGCGATCTATCGCTTGAGTCACATCAAACTAGCGAATCCGAGAAGGCCCCTTTATGAACAGGTGTTAATCAGTAATCTGATGTTTTGGTATCTGGGCGTCATCAACAAAACTCAGAATCCGACGTCAGCGGCGCCCTCTACCCAAGGAACGGTGGGTCCAGATCCGGTGCAGCAAGTCTCTGAGGAAGAGGAGGCGGAGGAGCGACAAAGGGCGGAAAACGAACGCTTGGAGAGGGAGGGACAAGAACGTGAACAGGAACAGAAGGAAAGGGAACGCGAAAGGGAGAGGGAGCTACAGCTTCAACAACAACAACAGAAAGAAAAGTCTCGGCGAGGCACCTTGACGAAAGCGAATCCCTCACAACAAGGCTCCCGACGCGCGGGAGAGATACTCGTCAAAGGTCCTCAGTACGAGATGCAACATCGGGTCATGGAACAGGAATATCATGGACCAGGGTACACCTATGGGTCACCTTCGCCGCCACCTGGCACTATTGCTGCTCCGCGCATAAATCGACAGTCCAGCCCACCTATCAATCAGCCCCAACCAATCGTTGAGTCCGAGCCTACTGCGTACTTGTATTCAGGAGGCGTGGATCCACATCTTCCACCAGGTGTTATGTCGCCTGCACCAAACTCGTTACCTGCCTCTCCAGGAGCGGCATCACGTACCCGGCCATCACCACCTTCTACTCCGCCTACAAACGGACTCTTTCAGGTAGATTCTCCCCCGCAAGCTGCCCCAATGCATCGTCCCCGATCGCCACCTTCTCAAAACCATAACAGATATTCTCCGTCGTCACCCGTGCCTGGCCGATTACAACCTTCAAGAGGCCCGACGCGCTCACTATCGGCCACAGTCAGTTCAGGCGTTCCTTTGTCTGCAGATGGAAAGGCGAGGAAAGTGGTCAGCGCCCATGCCGTCGCGCCGTCACCGAATGGGAGACCGAGGGCAAGCATGGGAAGCGTGCCTGTGTCGAGAGGCGAGGAGGAGGATGTACCACTTGCTGTTTACCAACAACAGCGACGACGGTGAATTCTTGAGGTACGGACTCCACCTGAAGCAGGCAGTCGTAAGATGTCCTAACGTGATTTGCGAACAGGACTCGCTTTTTTGTTCTCATTTTCGATACGGAATACCCTGCATCACCATGTCTAGTTTCATGCCCATGCTTGACCCGATCTAGGAAGCCGTTGTGCATCCAGAATATTCCCAGACATACTCAATGGAATCGATGTGTTCGGACAGTCTACCCTTATCCTATTCGTGCATTTCCATCCTACCCCAAGCCTACTCCCGTCCAAACAAGGACTTATCGACTCGCTTATCATACAATCTCACTGCTTACATTCTCTTTCAGCATTTCAATTTTTTTTTGTATTTCGTGCGTCTTGTCGTCCGTCGTCCGCGTTTCATTGTTCGTTGGGTCGTCGGGGTCTTTGAGGAGATCTGAGCACTCGTTTATTTGTTTGTTTTCCGCATTTGTGGTGGCGCGACGCGGTACCGGGGTAGATGGGGTGCACTGCTCGGGGATGGGTAGATGCTGACTGATGCGGCTGACGGACGACGTAAAACGTTACCTGTACCTTTTTTTTCCCCTTACAGCGGACTTTTTACATAACCAGAAGGATTTATTAGAGTGGGAACACCAGCACACCGCTGGTGTCTGCAAGCTATTGAACTTTGCGCTTGAGCCTTGTGGCGTGCTTTTTTTGTCTATAAACCATCCTAGTACTCCAAGTCAGCTCTCGCTGGCCAGGAGTACACCCGGCCATACCCAAATTTCACTGGGCCTTCAGACGCGATAGTGTACTCATCTGTTATCTTTGCATATGAAATCATGCCTGGCCGGACTGCCTCTCCATCAGGCTGACCGACATGTGGTTCGGATGGCATTAATATTGTTGTTTCATCAGCTGCGCCCTGCGTAGTAGGTGCGACTTTGGCATTTTTGCCTTCAAGTTTTTCGATGATGGCCCGGGGGTGGTATACCTTTCCTGGGGACAATGTAAACGTGCAGCGCACAGACGATGAACCTCACCTTCTTCTTAACCTCTTTCTTTGCGTTCGGATCTGGGTACGCGAGTTGCTCAATCTTTGCCATTCCTCGTTTTCCAGAAACGCTGCCGATATAGGCTCCAACGAACTGATGATCGCATCTCGCACGCTCGCCTTGATATCGGAAGTATCTTTTGGCTACAAAGTCGTCCTGCAGCTCCTGGTTAGTAGGTCTTGTAATGGCTCGGTCCTCCGCCCTTTTCCCACGTGATCGTAAACACCGACCCGTCCGTCACAAACGGCTTTTGAGATCCAGTCGACTCCTCGTCGTCCTTGCCCGTATCGTCCCGCCATCGCGTAGTTCGCTTATGGGTATTAGCACGGCCTTGATGAATGCGAGCAACCCGTTCTCCGTCACGTTCCCCTCCTCGCGAAACACCTTCTTTATCTTTCTCTTCACGGCCTCTGGCGTGTTCAAAAAGTCTATCTTCGAGTCTGAGTCCGAAGACGACATTTTGCCGCCCATCAGACACTGGGACCATGGTATTCATCAAATGGGCCCGCTTGGCGTAGCCCAGTCTCGGGAAGTACAGTTCTGCGTAGGTGAAAATCTTGCGCTGTACGACACACGTCAGATCACCTGAACCAGACGACGGACCGATCCGATCTCGAAAAAACGCACCTGGTCCGCACCTCCGAATTAAAAAATCGACGCCGAGGTACTGCTCGCCCAGCGCTTGTAGCCCGGGGTAAATCAATCCGCTTAACAGTGGACTCTCGACCTATTTCACGACCTCCGATCCCGCCTTCTTGGCATCGTGCTCCGTCACGATTGTACAAAGCTTGTAAATTGTCCAGATTATACTCGAGAGAGAGAGAGAGAGCTGGTAGTCGGAGCCTTGTACTACGAATGTCAGTTTCGACGTCGGTATGCCGAGCGAGATGAAGACGACTCATAAGATGAATGAATTCGTAGTATTTCGTCCTGTGGGCGACGAGGTCGAGGGGCGCCTTGAGGTTGTCGAGGAATGCGTGCACGTCTGGGATGCGCGTAGTCAGGGATGAGGGTTCTTGCAACCGAGATCGGGTCGACGTACCGGCGAGGAGGATATTAACTTCTATGCCCGCTCTGAGGAAGTCTGCGGTCTTGGTTAACGGGACAAAGTATCCAATGCGTGCTGTGCGGGGATGATGAGTTCCGGGGAAAGCGTCAGATGTCGGAGAACGTACGGCGTCCGGTTGGTGGGGTTCCTATGATGGCCCGAGCGAGTGGATCTCTTCGTTCAAGGGCAGGAAACGAGGTGCATACCCCAGTAGGCTTTAGGTGTTCTACCCTCGGTGAGAATACCCTTGATGGTATCGCCTCCGAGAACTTCTTGTAGTCGGCGAGTAATCAAGCTGTACTTTTTCCGAGCTACTTGCTCTTCCGATGCCATCGTTGGGTCAAAGACAATTCACCGTCACGATGTTGCGTGTTTACAGTGCCTGCCAGAATCAAGGGATAAACACGCGGAAGCAAGTTAGATTCAAATTAAAGTGCACTTCTTTGATTCAAATTATCCTAGTCTTCGGTACTGAATTTCTTCGTCGTCCGCTGAATCGCCGATACTACAGTCTAAGTAACTCGATGTCAAGTGATCTTTTTCCGTCCATTGGATCTGTGGTGGATGAGACCTCATTCCCAAAGGGGCCCAAGCGGAAAGAGGGGAGCAAATCATCAAGGACGATTCGGACGACGACGACCCTTTCCAGGAGATCGAATCGTTGTCTATGGGAGGAGAGCAGGTACTAGGACACGTTCACGACTGCCGATTTGTGCCTGAGGTTCAGGTGTTCGACCCATTACCATAGGGCGTCACAAGACTGCTGCTGACGTCGGTGATGTCCGAGCTCCTAACAGTAGATGCGAGCATTGCGGAATTCTCGAGCAACGAGACGCAAGCTACTAGCACTACTCGACGTGCGTGTCATCCGCTGTATGCTGCATGGTCCAGTGGGGTGTCATGATAGCTTCACCCTCCCACCTCCCCCACCATGCCTGAGGTGTCTGAAAAAAAACGCCTTGTTATGTTGGGGCTCCTGATATGATCGCAGCTCGTTGTCAATAGAGATGGAGTAACGATGAGCACGATTGAACAGTTATTACAGTGACTGAACACGGAACGTGTAAGGAAGCACGGGTAAGCGTGTCGAGTAGAGGTTGAGACTTACTCAAGAGAAACGGATGTTTGCTAGGGTCAAACGAGGTAGACTCATGGCCTTTTTATCTTTTGCCAATGGCTTGATTAGTAATTCTGGCTTGCGCAAGTTGACACGGCTAACCTCCATTCCGGACTCGTCTGTCACATCTCCTTCGACATCGGAGAGTAGTCTTGTAAGGTACCTTGAAGAGGAACTTTCTGGTGATTTCATGAGCTCTGTTTAGTTGGTGGATTCCAGCCCAAAACGGGCTGGAAATTATTCTGTTCCTTTTAGCGATCCCAGGGGCGAGGCCTTAGTACCTGGATCTGTCAGACACTGGCAGGATGAATGTTACTTACGGGAAGAGTGCGATACAGTTGTTACGTTCACGACCGCCCAGTCATGGAGTAATAGACCCATTTGTCGGGCGGGATGAATGTTACAGGAGTACCGGTAGTACCGGTTACCAGCCTTGTTCCGGTTCGATTGTGTGGTTCCAGGTCACCAGTAAGTTAGTAAGTTAGTATGCGCTAGTATTGGCGAGTGGTAACAGGGGAAATACAACTCCTACACAATCGAACCGGGTCAACCAGCTCCCGGGGCCCGAACAAGGCTTACTAACTTTACGTTACTAACTGACTAATGTTCATTAGCATATGAACCTGATACAGCCATTGGAAGGGCGCGGAAATATCCAGAATGGGTCGAACTGTTTCGCTCCTGTTCCCTCGTTCTTTCCATGGCCATGCCAAAGCAGATCGTCAACAACATCCCGGACGCTATCCCCCCTCTCCCCGTCTACTGTCCGTCCTCCCCATTCCCGCGTTCGTCCATCTCACCCACCTCCGAGTCTGCCACAGCCCAGGTAGTCATCTCAAAGGGAACTGTATACGTCTCTGGAAGCATCGGATGTGATGACGAATCCAACATCCTCGGCGGCATACACGCGCAGACCGTCCGTCCACACGATCGTCCCGATTCCACTCCGTCCCGTAGAAGGCTGCCCTCAGCAACATGAGGACCCTGCTCGAAGGCGCTGGATCCGGTTTCAAGCACATCCTCAAGGTGACCGTCTACTTGACGAACCTTGAACGCCACTTTAGAGCCTTCGACGAAATATACATGACGGTACGTGCATGGTTCTTGTATTCCGAATGTACGACGATCGTTGTCATGTTGTGCTTCTCTATTATAGTACTTTGACAAGGCAGACAAGATGCCTGCAAGGGCGTGCATCGGCGTTGCAGCGCTGTCCTTGGGTGCATCTGTCGAGGTCGAGTGTATAGCACAACTTGCGAACTAGGATTGAGATTTCGATCGATGATCACTTGTAATTGATACACGAACGCTCGCATGACGAGATCGGCTCAAACGCGAATGTAAGACTCAGATTATTTGGATACTACTAAGGAGATGACTGGGATCACCATGACATCAACGAAAGGAGAGCGTACCGACCAGCTTTACATCCAGGCGATCCCGCGCCAGACCAAAAAAATAGGTTTGCCACTGTACCTCAAACCGGTGCCAGTGGGGAGCGGTGATTCATGGGAAAGAGCCAGACGGCGAGCGCGCTCCACCCGGGCTATACGATCTGTTCGACGCCGCCGTGGGTGGACGACCGGTCGCAGCACTCCGCCACACGGGCTGCTTTGCCCGCAGACGAGGAGGACCTCGCCCAACAACCGTCGTATGTCTTGCATATACCGATCCAGCGCGTCCGGCGAGGGCACCTCTCCCAGACACTCTTCCAGCACAGAGACTGCAGCTGCGCTGGTATCGCGTGCAGATCGCTGTCCGAAGACGTCGTGGGTCAACGTGAACATCATAATCGAAGACTGGCTGCTGGGGCGGACGTACCTCGTTAGGATGTCGTACCCATGGAACGCGTGCACGGCGACGGCGTTGAATTCGACGCCGAATTGGACGTAGCTGTTGGAGACGTCCTCGGGGGTGGCTTGTGCGCAGCTCCAGCGGTGGAGGGCGACTTCGATGACTTTCATGTCCCGGATGAGGTTTTGTACGATGGTCGGGACGTCGGCGTGAAACTAGGAGGGCGTCAACATGTGCAGGTTGACTCACACCCTCCACAAATGCGTCGGACGTAACTCCGGGGGTCGAATTCCACCGAAATGAGCGCCTCGAATCCTAGTGCAACCGCAAGCCATGTCTCCACCGCCGCGGTATCCCCACTCCAATGGAAACGTGTGTTTGCCTACACCCCGGATTCCGCTCATGAAGTTCAAAATATAAGAATGGACGAGGTCGGAGCGCAGTGACCGAGGCGCGACGGGGCACGATGGGGCGAGAAAAGGCAAGTTTGTAAGGCTACAGACACGCGCGTACTACGGTCGGTACGATTATGTAAGCTAGGTACCAACTCCGTCGAGCGAGATTTCCAACACGAAACGGTTCCCAACATTACGGGCTTGCAGCAGAGGACCGCATGCCTCGGAGTGATGCAGGGTGCATTGCCCACGCGGTTTCGTTTGTGCACCCAGTCTCGGGCCGCCAGCGGTGTTTGAACCCGGGTCGGCCCAGTGCCAAAACACAACTCGGACGGGAATGTTTTCGATCCACGTTTGACAGTGCCAGGCTGTGAAGTGCAAGCGGAAGAGCAAGAAAATGGAAGCTGTAGAGTCGTTGGCCACCTAGTCCCGGACGGTCTCGCCCCGACACACAATGGGTCCTCTACTCAGCAGCACATAGGCAAGACACGATCACCGATACGGAATACATCCACGATGGGAGGCCAGGGAAGTGTCACAGCCAGGATCCCAGTTTCTCTCACTCGCCTGCTCCGCCGACTCATTACCGTCCTCGCCGTGTCGTACTGGATGCGGTAGAGATCATTAGCAAGACGTGCCAGTGACGAAACTGTATGGCTGGTTCGAGGTCCGCACCGGGTCACGCCCCGTTCGCAATTCGCCATCCTCGCATTATCCCTCTCCACTCATCAGCCGCGCAAGCAGAGACGTCGTGCACGACGCTTTCATACTGCCAAAGAATGTGCTAGTCCGAAAGTGGGCGCGACATTACCGTTGAAGACGTCCAAGTATTTCGCGCCCGCGCCTGCTCCTCCGACACATTCCATGCCAGATAATTCCCCAGTTTACCTCCCAGTTCTCCAATACTGACGATCCCGGTATACATCGAATCTTCGGATTTTGAGTATCCACCACTGGATGGTTCGTTCGACAAACCAATGGAAAATACTGTGGACGAGTCAAGACATACTCCGACATGGTACAATAGCCCTGGACTCTTCGACGACCTCACAATCATATTGAGACGATCAAAGCCGATACTTATACAGGGTGGGTGTTTCGTCTAAAATATTATTTCAGCCACCAACAAACGAATTCCTCCCTTCTTGCGAACATGGTCAAGCAGAGAGTGTATGAGATGACCCGTAGAAAGTGCTCATCGCTGTCCGACTACTCAACGTGACGACCGGAAGAGTGGCCATTCCTGTCTTTTGCAAGATTATATCGCGCTGGCCGACGCCCCAGGATCTCTTGCAGGGTGCGTTGCGCAATTAGGGTTGCTTGATTTATGGCGGGGCTGATGTCAAGATCCCAGCTCCTCAAGATGAGCTCGTGGAACTGCTCAGACCGCTCGGGCCCTACAACAAACGGTTGAGCTGGCTCAAAGACATGTCTCGGCGTTTCCTCGAAGGCCAACAAGCTCTGAGATGCACCAGCACGCCTTTGGCTTCTCACCTGTCCAATGAATGCATCGCGTCCGCTGCACTTCGCTTGTACTGCCCCGGCATTGGCCCGTACGCGCTCAATTCGCTCCGGATCTTTTGTGCGGGTGACGAGGACGCGTGGAAGCGCGTAATGCCACGAGACAAGGAACTGGTGCGATACCTGGTACGCCTTGTTCCCGCATTGCCCCTTGCTGACTGATATGGGTATGAAGGGGCAATGACAGCGGTGGCGATGGGCTGTCGAGGAAGGGAAGGTGTGGTACCCCGAGGAGGTGGGTGTGATCAGGGACGTGGATGTGCCATATTTAATCACGTTGGTGGACGAACTTGCGGTACATTACGATGATGCTATCGGTGGGGAACGATACATGTATTATTTTTGCAACGATCTGTGTAGCGTATTGACCGGCAATATGACAGTGAACAATACGCTGTAGTCCATGAATTTCTCGAAAGGTCGGTGACGTTGGGATGGGTCAATAAAAAAGTGACATGCTAAACTGTAGTTCCTGGGACGTTCACGGCACAGCTGTACCACTCGATCATCTTCGGAACAGCCTTGTATTGTATATTGACATCATGACCATCAATGGTCCATCATGGCTTCAAGGAGTTCTAATTCGATAATAATGAATGTGTCGATCGTTGTTGTGTGCTCTACTAGTAGGACTGTATGAACATGGACATGGAGGAGTTGCTTGCGAGGGAGTATTGCAACCGGCCCTGCACATGGATGCCTTGTTAAGGTCGACTGCATAGCAGAAATAAGGATCGTCTACATAGTATGGTACTGTGATTCGCAATATAGTCAACTAGATAGATCCCGAGTTGAGCTGGCGTCCGACCGTAACC